>JAECUM010007118.1:0-50352 GCA_016617855.1 Megalonaias nervosa | reverse complement strand
TCTGGGCATTTCTTCTCATAGAGTCAGTGATGTCGTCTTCCAAAGGGGGTAATCCATACGAATCAAAATATTCCACACATTTCTCTTGAGGGAAGTGGACGGCAACCCAGTGAGTTCCTGGGAGATGACTTTCGTCCATGTTGATGACATAAGTTTGATGGTCTTGAGGTTTGCGATGAGGTAGTTCATCTTTAGCGCACACGACAGGATTCCAAGAAGCAGTATACGAACTATTGTTCAAAAGGTAATAAAGTTCCCAGGTATCCATTTTCTGTTGTGTTGTTTTTGTTTTTTCACAGGTAATGATAAGTCATCAATTCAATTCTGACTTTTTGTTTGAAACGATCTGTCAAGTATCCGTTTCTTTGCCTTGTCTCCGCACTCTGGGCTAAGAGAGCTTCGATGCGATAGATCTCTAGAGTAGTCAGTGGAGGACAGGAATGATCACGCAAGCCTTTATACCCCTCATGCAACACGGTTTCTTCTGAGATGAGACTCCAAGCGTCGTCCAGATACTCGTCCAATTTTTCTTCTTGACTCATCATCATACATTTATCGTGTTGAATTTGACTGGGATGATCGTTTTGACATCCGTAACAATATTTCTTGGACAATTCCGTAATTGTATTCGCTAGGTGTTTAGCAAAACAGGACACTAAATGTTGTTCTTGTTCTGGCCATCTGGACTTGACGACTACCTCGTCCTCTTTGACTTCGTCTTGGGGTTCTGTTTTCACGCTATCCTCCCATTCCATGTCCAAAGATTCTCCACTGTTTAAAGAAGGATAGGAGTCTTCCATTGTGTCTAATAGTCTAGAATGACTTCTCTCAAACTGTTGATTTCTATGGTATTATCGAATTCAGCATACAGGATGACGTTGACCGTCTCAGTGAGAGCTTCTGCAAACCGAAGTTCCACACGCAGTTGACCGGATTTTATAGGGTGGAAATGTCCCTCGTCGCTGCCTTGGTCTGGAGTGAAATCAAAGGCCCACAAAGTGTAACCTCCGACATAATCTTCGTACGAAATACCGTGACTGGTGTTGGTTCCTAGTTGCCCCGTAGCTTCGTACAGGGACAAGTACGATCTCAAGTAATTCTTCTGGGCAAAGTTAGGTTCGAAGGGTCTGGTACACAAAGTCTTGCCATCGCGACTGACTTCAATTTTGGACACTCTGTAGTGCTTAAACTGGAAAGGATTTTGATCGTGGGCTCCGTTGAAGGCTGCATTACTGACGATACCAACGATTAAACGTTTGGGTAACTGTCCTTGGAACAGATGATCTTCGATCTTGGATCGGAGTCCAGTAGCAATGGTGAATGTTTTCACTTCGACACGTCGTATCGGATATTTGGCGGTCGATCTGCTCAATGTTTGACTGATGTCGTTTCCCGCTTTAGGTAACACTTCTACACGTCGCACGTAAAGTCTGGCTTCTTGGATGATGGTTTTGTACTCGTTGGCTTGAGCCATCAAATGGAAAGCGACACTGCTGCGATTGAGTCTCAGGCGAATATCCACTCCGTTCAGCAAATACTTCTCTTGCAACCACATGTCCAAATGCAAACGATCCATCAGTTCTAAACTACGACCTTGCAGGATTTTCCTTCGACGATCGTTAAAACCCACATTGTGAGGATCGTCATCGGCTGTCAGGGCTCTGTCGTTAAACGTGTTCTCACCTGCAGTGTCAGGTTTCCATACCACGCAAGCATCCAGATGAGTGTTCTTGACCTCTTTTCCGTATGTCAAGAGATTTTCTAGGTACGCTCGGTAAGGGTAAGTATCCGTGCTACTGCTGATCAGTTTGTTATTCAAGTACAAATCCACTTCGCTGAACAAGGAATGCATGAAATTGTTGACGGGAGCTACTGCGGCATCGGCTCCCGGATTGGTGTTGTCGGTTTTGATCACTTTCAGCTTTAGATACAAGTAACTATTATTCAGATCGATGTAATCTTCGGGCTGTCCTTTGATTTCAAACTCGATGGGAGCGGAATCCACCAAAGAGGAGACGGGATGAAATTCGACCCATTGGGATTCTTGTATCGTCATCATGGTGGGTGGCATGGCAAACAGATCCAGTTCCGACTTGGAACAAGCACAAGACTCTCGGTGCATCATTTTCCTTTTTTTAATAATCAACAACGTCTAACTCTCGGACGGTTTTTCTTTTCTTTGTCTTTCTAGCTCTAGGGGCGTGAAGTCCTCTGAAAGGGTGTTTTCGTCGTCTTTTTCTGCCTTGTCCTTGCTGTGGCCTCAGGGAAGCAGGAATGCCTAACTCATCATTGCCCAGGGCATTTATAGGAGTTTCTCGCCGACCCAAAAGGTCCTTTCCAACGTACTTTGACTTCTTTGACACGTTTCTTTCCTACTTTACGAGTTCTTCGATCGAGAATGCTTTCGATCTCGTACACGTCGTCTTCTTTTTTGGTCACACGTTGTAACTCGGGTAAGTAAAACGTTCCTTTTAACACTTCCCCGTTCATGTCCTCTAATTTATAGACGGGAGGATAACGACCACGCACACGTTCAGTGACACGAAACAATTCGGTGGTCCAATTGGGTAAGTAACCTTTGTCGAAAGTGCGTTTGGTTTTGCCAATGCGTACCCAATCTCCCGTGGCCAACACTCCACCTTTCTTGGGGACAGGCACTGTCGTGGACGGTCCAAACAGGCGCTCGAAGACGGTCACTTCGTTGTCGGGAGTCACTTCTTGGGGGGCACGTCCAATGCTCCGATGGTAAGATTGGTTGTACGATTGAACGAGGTGTGGCAAGACGTCAATGTACTTGAGAGTGTGTTGATGCGTAAAATATTTCCACATGCGTTCTTTCAAGGTACGTTGAAAACGTTCCACGATGCTGGCTTTGGTTTCGGGATTCTCGGTGGTGAAAAAATGAATGTCACGTTTCTTCAATTCTTTTTGGAAAGCTTGGTTTAGAAATTCGGTGCCTTTGTCCGTTTGCCATCGAAGAGGGTGACGACCACTTTGTTTCAACACCAGTTTGAGGGCTCGCACTAACTCACTGCTCGATTTGGAAGTCAATGGTACGACCCAAGCAAATTTGGAAAAGACGTCGATGACACAAAACAAATATTTGTAGCCACGATTGTAGGTGGCTAAATGAGAGACATCGGCTAAATCGGCTTGCCATTGGTGATCGATACCCTCCACTTGGGTGCGACTTCTGGAAAATTTTCGTCGAATGGGTTTGTGTAAGGTGTACGTGGCTTGTTCTTGTAACCAGCGTTGCACCTGAGGTAAACGGATACTTTTCAGTCGAGTTTTGGCAGCACGATACAATTTCTGAACTCCTCCGTAACCTGCAGGATGAGCTGGATCGTAGTAAATGCTGGTTAACACCTTCTCCATGTTTTAATAAGTGATCCAATTTTCACGAATGCTAGTCTGAATGGAAGGAGGGGGTGGTTTGGAAACGGTCTTACGTGTCCGATGTGCCACGGGCGTAGAAGTGGAAGGTAGTGGTGGTAATGGAATGGCTTTGGTCTTCTTTTCTTTTTTCACTTCTGGTTTCCCTTCTTTCTTTTTCACCTCTGTCGAAGGTGGAGTAGACATCATCTTTTTAACCCAAGCTTTAAGTTCTTCTCGTTGCGGTGTAGGGGAAGGGGTCAACAAGGACGCTGCAATCTTACTAGGAATGGGAGCTGCTGACGGTGTTTGAAAAACTTCTCGTGCCTCTTCTTCCTCAGGCCTTCGTGGGGTTGTGTCTGTCTTGACCGCTGGTGGTGGTGGTAGTGGTGGTGGTGATGGACTTTTCATCAAGGCCTTAAAATCTTTCAGAGTGGGTGGAGCTGTTTCGTCTAAAGCTTTCTGGTGAAAGAGTTGCAGTCGTTGCAATAATTGACCGTACCGTTGCGATTTTTCCGTTTCTGACAAATCGCTGCGATCCATCAACGATTGCAGTTCGTGTTGTATCTGGGACATCTCGGTCAAATGAGGATTGGGAGGTAAATGTGGGGTTCGTTGTTCTTGCCAACGATGGTATTCCATCCATCGTTTGTAAGGGACTAAAGCTAGTTTTCGTCCTTCCATCAGATTTCAAGGATCACGTCTGAGATCTTTGATTTCAGAGGTCCCTTTTATCTTCTTGGTCCTTTTTATCTTCATCCTCCCATGTTTCCCAATACTCCTTGCAGCAAGGGTCCTCCTATTGTTCCCATTACTCCTTTCAGTAAGGGTCCTCCTATTGTACCCATGACTCCTTTCAGTAACATGGGTAAAAAGGGTAAAATTCCTCCGCGTTGCACCAACATCTTTTTCTTTTGACGAATAGGTATTTTCTTTTGGATCATTTGACGAAGAACGTGTCGATGTTTGCCTAAGCATTCTTTCTGGTGTTTAGACAAAGGTATTGTGCCTTTCAAGACATTCAGACAACATTCGCACACGGTATCAATAACATCTTTGGAGGCTGTTTGAATGAGTTTTTTTCGCATGGGTGAAGGAGCTTTGGACAGGACGGACAACATGTCCCAATGTTTGGCTAAACGAGGTGGCAGTCCTTTCCTTTTCTTTCCTTTGGAGGTAGAAGAGGAATGTCTTTTTTGGGGTGACATCTTTCTCAGTGGGTTTGTTGGTTCCGTGGCATACAACAAAAAAAATTCACTAACGTCAATGACTTGTCGCACGGTCTTTTATCCTTTTGGGGACTATCGCTTTGTCATAAAGGTGACGATGTGTTTTCCAAAATCACCAAAGAATCCTCCTCTTTGGTGACTCCTCTTTTTCTTTGGACGAGTGTGCCTTTTCTGGGGGTGACGTCGATGTTTGACTAAGCGCTTCTTAGGATGACGTGACTGTCTTTTTCGTTTTCCTTTTCCTTTTTGGACCGAAGAAGAAGAACGACGATGGTAACGGTGTACACTTCTTGGAGGGAACATCTTTGGACGTGCAGTAGCACAAAAAATACTGATCCGTATGGTTTGCCTCAGGTCATTTTATACTGGAATGCGTCGCCACTGATTGTCTTTACGTCGTATCAACTTGATGACAGGTAACACACGCCGTGGAGGAGTTCGCAACGGACTAAATCGAGACAGTTCTTGCTTGGACAAATCCAGTAAACTCTGTAACACACCCGTTCTCTCTTGGACTTTGACTTTGGGGGCAGGTACTTTGTGAGCCGCGGCTACTGCCGCTAAAGAGGAAGAGGGTGTCACTGCTGGAGGAGAAGTTGTTGGAGACACTCTCTTGCGAGTAGAAGCTGTTTTCTGTGGGCTTTTCTTTTTCTTTTTCTGAGGTTGTGACCTGGTCTTGACACCCTTGCTCTTTTTCTTTTTCTTCTGGGTACGTTTGGGTGTGGCTTTTTTCTTGGGACAACTTTGGGAGCATTAGGATCCCATTTTAAGAGGGAACGAATGATGACACCTCCTAAAGATCCACTTCCTCCAGGTTTCAAAATGATTTGCTTTTTGGTTTGAGTGTCGATGCGAGGATCGGCTAGTTGCGTCAAGGCAACTTTGTTTCTCTCAAAAAAACGTTTGGTTTGATGTGGAATCTGAATGATGCCTTGCAGTAATTGACGTGCTGTCACCGTAAACCATCGTAAGACTTCTTTGAGACTAGCTTCTAAGACACGAGCACGTATTTGTGGATTTTTTTCGCGACTGATGCCGTACAAGGCACGAATCAATTTAATGGGAAGATGAGACTGAAGGGACGTCATGTTGACAATGTGTGAGACAGAGTCCAAGTGACCGAGGTTTTTATAGATTTTTTGGGGTGATTAAGTCGACGACGGAGACGTGTACACGATAGGTCCTCCGTCTTGGCACCAGGGGTGAAACAGATGGGTACGAAATCGCAAATAATCGGGAGTAGTGGGGTTTTAAATCCACGAGTAAATAAGCGTGTGGGGTTTGAGTGGCATCGTCGTACGCATTTATCAGCCAAGGCGTTCCTAACTGTTTGGCTAAGACTTGTACTTGTGGTTTATCTCTAGGGCTTTTAAACAACACCAAGTAATGAGCATTGAGACTGATGGTATGATGGGCTTTACTTTGTTGAAACAAATTTTGGGTAATGTAAATGACACTGGCATTACGATGATGCCCTTTGCGCGTAAACCACAGTTTAATTTCTTCTTCGTCTACTCCTAACATGTCGTCAAAAATAACCAAATGAGTTTGACTAGGGTCAGACACGATTCCGTCGTCTTCGACAGGAATGCCTTCCACAAAGACGATGGAATCGCCTTGACTTTCTCGCAGAAGGTTGTACGCCGATTGCCACTCTTTATAGCACCACACGATTCGTTGAGGAGGACGATCGATCAAATGATGTTTATGTTCGATCAAACGTTTGACAAATTTGGTTTTGCCTGAACCGCTTGGTCCAGCAATAAGCATGTTAAAGGGATGGCGAAGATACAAGGCTTCCCAACTAGTCCGATCTACGTGTTCGTCAATGACTTTGACAGTGGAGGAAGAGGGAGCAGAGACAGTAGAGGTAGCCATAGTAGTAGTAGTAGTGTAATAAAATGTCACTTGTGACACGAAGACAGACAAGACAAGAGAGTTTTTATACTTTTTCAGGACACGTTTATTGTCATCTTTATTGGTGAACAACACGAAAGACAAAAATACATAAAAGCCATATGGTTAAGTACAGGAATAAAAACACAACAAAACGACCATAGTGGAATATAAACAAGTCTCTGTACAACATTTTTTGTGATCAAGAGGTGAAATCGTAGGAGTAGTGTGTAATGTTCTGAGAGTCTGTACATTCCTTGGTTCAGTCACACAAGGGTCCTCCTGAAATGGTCTTTCAGGAATGTCAATGACAGTCCTGTCTTGAAGAGAGTGGTTTTCCTCGGTGACAGACTGTTCTTCTGGTATGGACACTAACACAGGTTTAAAAGTGACTTTTTTCACGGAACGTTTTAATGTTTTAGGATGACAAATCTTGGGCATAGTGTGCCACTTCTTTAGCCCAAACCTCAAACCCCCAACTTTTCCAGTCACGTACATCTGTCCAGTGAGGGTGTAAGTCACAAGCTACACACACGTCGTCGTACACATCTTCAGTACCTAAAAGTTGACGAATCTTGTTTTCCCGTAGAGGTTGAGAAGTATCCAAATGAAAGCGCAAAGCTTTGAGCAGAATGAGTCTCTCGTGGACATTTAAAGGGATCACTTTCATGTTTTGTTTTGGAGTAATAGGTACTGTTCGTAAAGAGTCCACAAAGAATCAGCTGGTAAACGAAATCCCAGAAAGCAAGTCACTAAGACACACACTACACGTCGACCCCAATTCAATGGAGACAGTTCTCGCAATAGGTGTTGGTAATCCTCTACCGTTTGAATACTGTCATTGATTTCCTTCCACGGAATCTGTTGTATCACGAATGATAAAGGTCGTGGCATGGTAGAACGTTTTTATACCCTCTTTTTTCGGCAGCTATAAGTGTACTTTTTGCACAGAAGTGGTCGTATCTAAAATATTTAGTCACTAACTTGTACATCACACATCGTTCAGAAGTTTCCTCTTTATCTAAGTTTACATTGTGTACAAGATTTTGGTAACCCTCTAACTCTTCTTCTGGAATTCGATGCAATAAGTGTACCTGGTAGTAAAAATAATCACTATCAACAACACAATCCTTCTTGCTCACGAGTAGTTGATCAATGTCTGACCACTGGAACACTTTCATCAGAATCAATCCTCTTATAGCATTTAGGTACCAGTGGTTCCAACATCGGTGACGTAACGGATGCAATGATTCTTTTCGTTTCACTTGTATTTTGACGAACTCACGGTAAATGCGTTCTCTCAATTCCACAGGCAAAGCACGAATGTTCTCTTGTAAAGTATCCATAACCATGTCAGTCAAACACTTCTCCTAGAGCGAAAGTAATGAACGTAGTGGGTAATTTCTGACCACTGCCATTCCAGGAAACGGTCAAGAATGTCAATAAAATCTTCAAATGTAAATGGTCTAAAGCGAAATAGTAGAACGAACGCACACTTGATCCATATAAATCGGACTTGTTTGTTGACTTTGGTCAATTTCCTCTTATGAATTTCTCGACACAAATGTTCTACAGTCACTAATTGAGATTTGACTCTGGCAAGTCCCTGCCATATGTCCTTGTAGATCTTCTCTTGCAATTCGTTTGGTAATCTTTGAAGATTATTTTTTACATCGGGTTTAAATACTTGGCTAGGGATTGTCCAACGTTGGACTCCTAACTCCGTAGCTAGCTTTTTACACAACATGGTAGGGTCACTCAATGACGAGGTCCCACTAAAGGCAGGTAGTGACACTCTGGAGACCACTGAGCATGTTCCAGGTAAGCGCAATCTTTCTTCTCCCACTGGTGAAGTGAGACACCGCAACTGAAGCACTTGACTTTATCTCCTTCGCCCAAGTAGATAAATCCAGCTCTGGCTAATTCTTCGGGGGTAGGTCCTCCTAGATATTTTGGCCATTTTCCTTGGAAGGTTTGCAATCGACTTTCAAAATCACAGTATTCTGGCAAACGCACAGGGAACGAATATTCGTCTTTCACAGGTTCATTTCGATGAGGGTACGGTGAAATCCTTAGGAGTTTGCTCAGTTTTACATGACATCCGTAGGGTGGTAGTCGCTTGGTTTCCTGTGGAGGTGGCCATCCACCATGAAAACCAGTAAAGTGAAAAGGTGTGCGATAACGAGTGGCATCGCTTTCACATCCGTCAGGTTTGACACGTACAGCATCACTTTCCATGGTAGGCATGGTAGTAGAAGTAGTAGTTATAGCAAAGTTCCCATGATGATGTGGTACTGAATCACTAAGGTCATAGCGTACGGCATCCCTACCATCGCAAGGCACAGCATCGTACTTGAGTTTACTCTTACTGGATACTTGCTGTGTGAATGGATTCATCTTTCTCGCTTAGCAATGGTAGTCACAATGAACTATCGACCTTGAACGTTGTCCCTTTTTATATGCTGACCAATATCGGCATGACCGTACGGTAAAGTGAAGTGGTTGGGAAGCCGAACTCGCTTCTGGTACACGATTTGATAAACTTTTTCCAAGGGTCGACTGACGATTTGGTGTGTGGGTAAACGTACAATCTTGTGCGGTTCGTGGGTGGTCACTTTAAAGTTTCGATCCTGTCCAGACTGCAAGGCTTCTTTCAATATGCTAAAGTTCACCACTCGGCTGGTGCGATAATTGAGAGTCAATCCTTTTCACTTTACACTCCGTGTGCACATCTCCTTGATTGTTCCGGTATTCGTAGCCGTAATTTTTGGGACCGCCACTTGCAAAACTTAGAATCTTGTGGTCGGGATGCTCGTCCGTCCAGGCTCCTAAACGGTCTCCTTCGATGACAGGGTGAGGTTGACCCAGGCGATCAATGTAGATGCAACTGTCCGTGTCAAAATACAGCACACGATCTCCTAATAGTTCTAAAGCTTCGTACAGTTTTAAGCGAGCATGGGCTGTCACGTAGGCCGCAATGATGACATTTCCAAATTCGTCGGCTTCTACAAAGTTCAGTTCTTCTTCGTAATTGACTAAGAGCAAGTCCTCACGAACAACGTCCACGTGTTTCATGTATTTGGTTTTGTCGTGAATCATCTGCAAGTATCGGAAAGGTTCTGTCAAATACTCCGTCTTGGGTAAACACGGTCGTTGTGCCATTTTGCCCCACAAACAATTCAACATCACTTTGGCAAACGATCGCCTTCCTTCGTTTTTCTCGATGTGGTCTAAAGTGATGCCTTCCTGCTTCCAGTATTTCTCTTTGAACTTTGTTTGGTCGTCGGGAGTGTGACACCAGGAAGGGTATCCGCTAGCTTCTTGTTTCAGTTTCAAAAAGGCATTCACGTAGTCTGCAAAAATGCCTTTTTGAGAATCGTCGCCCTTGTGGTATTTTTCTGTCTTGGGAAAGTGGTAAATTTCGTACACTTCTAACAGTTGGTATCCCAAGTCCAGAGCTTTAAACAATTCCACGCTGACCCACGTTCCCGTCAAGGCTCGTTCTTCCTGAGTGTGCTGACAAGGGTGGTCTTGGTTGCACGTTTCAGCACAAGTACGACACAAGGGAAACATCAGTTTTCCTTGGCAATGATGTGGTAAAACGGGATGGTACAAGTTCGTGGGAGGCAAGACTTTACACTTGATCAATCCTTCGTATTGTCGAATATTGTCCACGTCAATGTGTTCCGTCAGCAATTGTGGGTGCCCTGCGGGAAAGTGACAATATTTGCACACGTACGGATACAGAGAACACACGTCCAAGTATTTGATTTCTTCTCCTTTCTCCTCGTCGACTTGGTACAGCAAACAGGTGGCATTCGTCCGTCCTCCGTACAAACTGTCCCGCGGGTTCAGAGGGTCCACCAGCTTGTAACTTTCCACGATGCGCTTAAACTCGGGATCGGTTTTCAATCGCTGATCGTACTCGTGTTCCCACATTTCCACTACTTGGTATCCTTGCTCTTCTAACTTCAAGCGCCGCTGACAAGTGGCCTGGTACAAGTCTTCCATGGTCCGTTGTAAAAACTGGTTTTTAGTGTCACGTTGAGGGTAGCAGATGGGACATCCGTGAAATAAGCACCCGTTAAACTCGTACACAATCTTGGGTTTTCTAAGTCCCAGCCGTCTACTGAATGCCTTCCGATGGTCTTTTCGCCTCCTCCGTTGCGAGCATGTTGGATCCATTTGTCTTCCTTCTCACACAAGTAATGTAACCAGCGTAGGGCTTTGACCGAGTATTGACATTTGACAAAATTAGTCGTTTGAGGACTGATGACAGCTAGGGTGTTTTCGGGCATGAATCGTTGACGATACACTAAGGAACACGCTTTGGCAATGGTGCAAGCTTCTTTCAAAGGATCGATCCCTCCGTGTTCCATGAACAGTTCTCGAAATTTTCCACAGCAGTGACGTAAAATGTCTACGTCGGAACGACAATATTTTAACATTTCTTCTTGAAAGTCAAAAGGGTCCGAAGCGTGAGTCTGGTACCATGCGTAGAAAGCTTCTCGTTGTTCGGTGCGCATGTTGTCGGGGTCGTAGTAGTGAGCCTCAGGCAAATGGGATAGAACGGCGTGTTGATTGGTTTCGGTATTGAAAAAGTGCGGAAAATAGCCTTTGGCCATTTCTGTCATGCCAAACGTTTTAGGCATGCGGCTCAAAGGCATAGCCAAGTAACTTATTGAATCTTTAAACTGTACTTGTCCCACTTGCATGGAAATGATTTTGGCTCCGTTCAAAGTTACTTTCGGACGTTCGGTACTTTGTTCCGTATAGTATCTCAACAGAAATTGTCCATCGTATCCTGAGAAATTGTGAGCCATCACCGTGGCATGGCGATGACAATCTCCGTAACGTTCGATATCTTCTTGGCTCCACGTCTCGTCGATAGGGTTTAAGATCCATTGGGCAAAATCGGCCAGTGTGTTCGATCCTCGAAAGATTTTTTCACGTCCTCCAGGAATCTTGCTGCAGTAAGGGCAATGAGTCAAGATAGGCTCTTGGATGCACTTCTCGCACGCTCGGTGAGCCACGCAGAAATTAGGAATGTGAATGCCAGTCTCTTGCATGCATTCGAAATCGAAAAGATGAAATTCCCTTTCTTCTTCTGGTCATTATCTTCTTCTTCTTCATGTTTGGAATGGTATTTTTGAATGTAGCATTGGTGTTCCAAGTCCACGGTTTGGCGACAAATGTGACATCGCTTCTTTCCTGAACAGACGTGCGCCTTGGCATTGTTGGTACGTATGTCTTGTCCACAAGTAGGGCACAATCTCAAGAGCTGACAAGCACATTTCTGCTGTGAACCTTGCGTCTTTAGGTGTTGTTGGTAACAGGCAGGACTGACAAACGTGCGCTGACAAGCAGAGCAATGCACTCGTTCTTGTCCTTCGTCCAGACAGGGTGTAGAAGCTAAACATCCTGAGCATTTCGATCCACAATGCTTGTGTTGCTCTCGATTGTTATAGCCATAGTCACATTTCTCACAGTAATAACTGTATGACAGGAATGCAGTGATACTGGTAATGGCATCAAAATGTTCATCGTGATGATAGACGTGAATGTATTTTCCGTCTTTAAAATCTTGACCTCGAAACAACAGAGGTCCGCGCACTTCTTGAGGGTGAACTTTCAAGGTGTAACGTGGAGCCAAGACGTCTTGCAACTTTTGCATTTCAGGAATGCCACAGGGTGTGTCTTTAGCTAACCCCGCTTGCTGTAACAGGAGTTCTGCTTCTTTTCGTTGTTTGGCTCGGTCCGATTGTTGAATAGTTTTCCAGGCTCTTTTCCATTCTACCGTATCGTTCTTGTCAGCATACGTTTGTCCCACCACGATGGCACGGGCTAAGCACATCTTGTCTTTTGGATTGTTAATTTGGACGAGACTACGCTTGAGGTTACGCAAGTTGTCTACCAACATCAACTTTTTTTTTTTTTTTTTTTGGGGAAGAGACACGTGGGTCATGTACAGTGTCGCTTTTCCGTCCGTGATGTGAAATTTGTCGTTAGATTGTTGTACGTGTTGAATCTTGTCCATGATTTTGGAAGGTGTCAATTCTGATGGACTGCTAAACTCGATCCAAACGGGAGACTTCAAATTGTCGTGATGAATAGAAAGTCTCAAGCGATCGTCTTCTTTGGCTTGACATTGCCGTTTTAGTGTGGTTAACAAAGAATCCCACACATCGGTGATGAACCCTTCTGCTTTTTCCAAGGGTACGTCAGACTTGAAATCTTTAAATTTCACCGCGTACGTGTAGGCTGTGGTTCTAAATTTTCTGGAAGAGCGTTTGTCCGTCTCCCGAATATGGTAGTACTTTTCAGGGTTTACGGATGGTAATGGACTTTGATTTGGTGTAGACTCTTTAGGCTTCGATTCTGGTTCACTCATCTCGTCTTCAAAATCGCTGGCATGAATTTGTGCCAAGACTTCAGCTACTGTGCGAGGCGATAAATCACGTTTCTGCCTCTTACTTTCTTCTTTCTTTTCGAAATGATGCGATCGTTTCATCTTGACGGCAAAAAGTCAAATGACTACCTGTGAAACACCATGAACCCTATATATCTATGTCAGACCAGGGCATATATAAAGGGCTAGTGACTCCCCTCTCAGTATTCATTTCGCTCTCAAGCCGACCAGCACAATGGAAGAACCCACACAGATCGAACTTCTGATTAGAGTATTGCGAGGTGTGATAAGAAAGTTTTCTTCAGACAAGCCGACGGACTACTCTCCTTCCTTTCGAGATAAAAGTCAAGATACTTGCTATATCTGTCAAAAGAAAGGGCATTGGGCTACAGAATGTCCAGACCGTCAAAGAAGCAAGGCCAGTGTCAAAAGAAACAAAAGTCAAGATACCTGTTATCATTGTCAAGAGAAAGGACATTGGTCTTCAGAGTGCCCTAAGAAACAACAGGAGCAGGAGAAGGAGGAAGAAGAAACAGAGGTGACCTCGACAAAAGAAGAACCCCGACACGTTCAGAAAGAGAAGACAGAAAAGAAAAGAAGACGAGAAAAATGTGAGGAAGAAGAAGAGGAAGAAGAGGAAAAAAGTGTAAAAGTGAAGAAATTGAAAAAACAGAGAGAGTGAAAGAAAAAAGACACAGAAGAAATCTATGAACTTTTTTAAAAGTGTTGTGTTGTGTTATGTTGTGATATTGAATTGTAAAAAATTGTAACAGAATAGACCAAACTGAAAAAACGTAAGTGTCTCTTGGTTTTCATTATTTAGAAATAATAAGGACCTACACTCATACACTCACAACACGTACATCATAGGGTTAAAGAAGGGATTTTGAGTTTTAATTGATTTTGGCAAAATGAATAGTCACTCTTTTCGAGAGTATTGGGTAGCCCTGAAAAGGACTGTTGAGTGTTTGTTTTTTCCTTAGAACAAACTCAGGAACGAGAATCAATTCGCTTTAACTGTCTTAAGCCTTTGCCACGGCCAAGGCCTACTTGTGGACTTGCTCCTGTCAATGATCTAGTAGATATCACTAGGGGTGGTATCTCTGGTGTAGTCACAGGGTTAGGTTGTTTGGCTCGGGAAGGTCTTTTTCTCTTGGGTCGTAATAAAGAAGTCTGATACATTTGTTTCAGACTTCTTAACTCGGCCAAAATGTCCAAGAGTACCGTGACCGTTTGACTTTCGATGTTCTCCTTCTCTCCTAGACTTTGTTTCTTCTCTACTGCTTCTTCTTCCTGTTGTTTCCTTCTTGCCTCTTCTTCTTCTTCTCGCTGTTTCTGTTCAAGAAGAAATACTTGTTCTGCTTCTTTCTGCTGCTGTAAAAATTTCTCCAATTCTTCTCTCTGTCTTTGTTTAAAATCGTCGACACGTGGTAATGAAGGAGAAAGTGGCGAAGGTACTGGTACCGGAACAAATTCTTGGGAAGAAGATAAAAATCTACTAAATCCCAGTTGAAATCAACCTCTTCGGGAAGTAGCACTGTGTTCACTTTGGTAGCTGCTGCTGTACCATTACTTCTCGTCTCCACAGCCGGTGCACCCCAATTCATTGTCTTCTTAGGTTCCGTCATGTTTCACAAAACACTACCGCATCGATTCACTGCGCACAGACGCTAGTGTGCCTATATAGGAAATGTGACGTCACAGGTAGCTCTCTTCGGATTGGAAGACAGACTCCGCGAAGTGACTGAATTTTGTAACGCGTGTTGGGATTGGTGAACCCTTTCAATCCGTTTCGATCCGGTCTTCCACTATAAATAAACGCGGTTCACTTCATTCCCTTCACCTGTTCTCGTCATAGAGAAGATGTTGATCGACGTAGAATCCTCTACTTTGGTATCCTCAATGCTGTTCCGTACAGACTTACCCATGTATGTGAAAACAAAATGGACTGTCATCCGGATCACCGGTGCCACTCTTTGGAAAAGAAGATGTTATGTGGAAAGACAAGGCTGTCTTAAGCGGACTCTCATCTACGGACCAGAAGTGAGACACAGTTTAAGACAAACTTTGAGAAATTTGAGGAAGAAAAGAAGACCTATGCGATGTCCTGTATGTTAACGGAATAGTGTTAACATCACATAACAAACAACGGCCCTTTTCAGGGCCACTTCCAATGCCTCGAAAAGATCTTAATTTTCATTTGGTCTCCACCCTAAACGAATATATATAAAACCCTTCCTCTACTAAAAAACACGAACGCTCTTGATTCGTGTTTGTTTATAGCCCTCTCTCAGGTAGCTTGACGTCACAGTACTTCTCTTTTTGCTACATTGTTACCAGTGTGACGTCATGCCACCTGTCGCTTATCGCTCTACAAACCCACAGTCTCCTAGTCGCCGCTCTACAAAATTTCCATTGTCGCTATACAGACCCAGGGTGTTCTAGTCCCTCTACTTAATTTTCCATTGTCGCTATACAGGCCCAGGGTGTTCTAGTCCCTCTACTCAATTTTCCATTGTCGCTATACAGGCCCAGGGTGAGATTTTATTTCTTGTCGCTATACTGGCCCAGGGGGGGGTCTGTAATGCTAATTCCCATTGTCGCTACGGTACCCCACTATACTACTGTTGTCTTTAGGAAAGAAAACGCCAGAACTCACTCAGACGATCTGTCTTTAGTCAGTTTTAAAACGAGAATTGAAAATATGATGTGTTATGAAATGAGTCACCAACAAAACGTACGCCAGAGAGAAATTAGAAACAGAGAGAGAGAGAGAGAGAGAGAGAGAGAGAGAGAGAGAGAGAGAGAGAGAGAGTAGTGAAGACATGTAATAGAGCTATCTTTTTTTGCTAAAGTTTTGTTCTTTTTTTTGTTGTTGTTTATTTCTTTTTCTTTGTTGCTTTTTTGTTATTTAAGAAAACTTTAATATTGTAAATCGGACTATTATTATACATGCAGGAACGCCTTGTATAATAATTGTGTCGCTGTTATGATTTTATGTTCCTACGTTCACACAGTAGCTCTAAAACTGAAGTGTTTTGTAATTACTAAATTTTATATGATACTTTTTATATCACGAATGATACCACCTCGGCTTTTTCAAATTGAAAGTTTCTATTTATTTATTTATTTATTTATTTATTTATTTATTTTAAGGTTCTATACCAGAACCACCCCGTTATTTCCCCGCATCACCTCAGAATGTGTGTGTGAGAGGAGTAGTTGTAGTGGTAAAGAAAATGTAATAGAGTTATCTTTTAACTTAAGTTTTTATTTTCTTATTTAAGATATGTAACGGTAACTCGGACTATTATTGTAAAAGCATACACAAATGGTATGATAATTACGTGTCTTTGTCATGATTTGATATTCCCACATTCAAACAGTAGATCTAAAACAATGAAGTTTTTTTTAACTTCTAAATTTTTTATGATCATTTATGTGATCACGAATGACACAACCTCAACGTGTTTTAGTTGAACTTATTTATTTATTTATTTATTTATTTATTTATTTATTTATTTATTTGTTTATTTATGTTAAGATTCTATAACAGAACCACATCTGAATGTCCCAACACCCCCTCAGAATGTGAAAGCCGTGCAAGTCGGGAAGAGAGATGTTCTTGTCACGTGGGAAATGCCGGAATCTCATAGAATCCAGAACCTGGTAAGATTACAGATACAACTCAGCCCCACAGAAAAGCTTTTTAGCTGGTGCTTATTGTACGGGGATATGTATAGATTATGCATTCGAAAATTCTAATATGCACATTTCGCCAAATTCATGAATTTTAAAAATTATTAATCTGATAATAAGATAAAAGTTCGTAGGCTGTAATATTTGGAACAAACCTCAAATCTTAGTAACTGTTAACCAATCAAGGCAAATCCATGTTATACTACTTCTGATGACAGTTTAGTGTAATTATGCTTATTCATAGTTTAGCACCTGGAGGGAGAATACCACTTTAGGCGTTGATAATAATAGTTTCATGATGGTGTCCCAAGAGGGAGAAAATTAAACATATTCAATATAAATATGAGAAGATACGTTAATCATTAATATGACGTTGGCTTGACTGACTGACTTTAGTGACGTCATGTTTATACTGACTGACATCAGGTAACACCATAGTGTTTGTTGTACCAGGACACGTGTGTAAGTTCAGCCTCCTGAAAAGAAACAATATTGCGTTTCATAATTTACTATATATATATATATATATATATATATATATATATATATATATATATATATATATATATATATATATATATATATATATATATATATATATATATATAGTATGTACGCTGTATCAATGATATACCACGAGATGTATACATTTTTCATTAAAAGGAAACGAGGCTTGCCGAGTTTCCTTTTAGTGAAAAATTTATACATCAGTGTGAAAAAATAATTTCAGTATTTTGCCCGCCGTGATTCGCAGAAGGTATACATTTCCTAAAGTTCATTTGAAATGATCACTCGTGTAAGATCCCATGTTTATCGTGAACATTTAAGAACTTTAATGTGAAAATATATTCTTATCAAATATTGAGTTTCTGATTTGTCGCGGTGGAATGTATATAAGATATGTTTATTGTTGTTGTTGTTGTTGTTGTGGGGCTTAACGCCATTTTTCAGCACACGATAGGTTATACATGGTGGCCAGTATTAATGGTGGAGGAAGAAACCGGGAAATCCGCGGAAAGAACCACCGACCCACGAGAAGCTACTGGCAAACTTTCTCACATATCCACATTCGCCGAATCCTAGACTCGAACCCACGCAGACAGAGGTGAGATGGCAGTAATCCGTAACGGAGAGCTCTTTAGACCACTCGGCCACTCGGGGCCCCGATATGTTTATAATATGATGATCGATGATTTAATAAAGTTATTACATCAAGTAAATTGGACTTATTTACTCATAGACTTGTTATCTGTTTATTGCTGTGCATCAGAGATACACAATACTAGATTAGCTTGGTTGGGATAAGCCCACGTTAAGATCTGCTTCGGATAAGTTCACTTTAAGGACTTCTTTTGTGTGTGCTGAAAATGCACTGCTGAACTCTAGTATTAATTGGACTGGCATTCCGTAGTTTCCATCAGTCTTTTAATTTACATATTGCTTCATTTCTTCATAATTTGTATCTTGATAATGTTCACTTTCAAAATTCAGATGTGGTATGGCTCGAGTGAGAGTGCCATAAAAAATTCTGCAAACTGAAGTTGGTTAGTGGGCAACACCGTCCAAGCTATCAGAAGAAAGATTATCATAAGAAAGACTATCAGAGGAAAGACTATTATAAGAAAGATTATGTTAAATATGAAATACGATGGAGGAAGAGTATAATTTTACTTTTCCAGAGTCAGTTATATACAGATTTAAGGATTTAATATATGGTATTAATGAAAAAGACAAGATATATTTAAATTATTACAATTATACGCAACTTATGTGTTTACATATTTTAGACTTTTGAACTGAAAAGCAGTATTCTATATCTAAACAAATACTGTTTAATGATGAAGATGACTATAAAGATGATGATTTTAGTTATAATGTGTTCGTCGGAGGTGGGTAAAGTGGTAGTGGGGGAATAAAGTTTGCTCGTGTGTGAATGAAAGGTTTACTTGTGTATGCTGTTCTCTATTTTAAGTTACAGCGTTTGCTTCCTCAATGCTGGACATCACAATAAACTACCGCACTGCAGACATCGTAACGATATGACTAAAATTGTTAAAAGCTACATTAAAAATCCAAGTCACACACACACACACACACACACACACACACACACACACACACACACACACACACACACACACTGCATTCTGTCCGTTTTCATTAGATTCAACCGTAACAATATAACATCTAAAGGCACTATAGACCCACAAAGGAATTTAACATTGAGGGAAAATTGGTAACATTGTTAGAAGTGGTCGACCTCATACGCGGCGACGTTGTTACATTGTTAGAAGTTGTTAGGCTCAAAACGGCAACACTACTCAGTTATCTAGTAACCTACATCCCAGACTATATTAACAACACACCGTGTGTAATGACCAATAGCCTACAATTACTATGCAACACACCATGTGCAGTGACAACCTCCCTATCATATACTATCTAACACTAGGCAGCATTCTGTAGAAGGGACTTCAAATCCTGTTTGGTCCATAAAATGGCGAGGAGTCTTGGACAACAAGTGTGGGATATTGGCCACTACACATGTTGGATACTAGGTGTGGGCTGTTGGATAGTAGAAAACTAGGTATTCGTCACTACGCACAGCGTGTTAGATAGTGTGGGTACTGGATAATATATGACAGGAATGTGGTCGCTACATATGATTGGATATTAGGTATGGGCAATTGGTCACTATATACGGTGTGTGACTGTATAGTGTGGGGTGCTGGACAGCAGATGACTGTGTAGTGGTCACTATACACGGCGTGTTCCCGAAATGAGGTCCACGGCTTCTAACAATGTCACATGTCGTCACATTCAGGTCAGCCCACTTATAACAATATTACTATTTACCCTCAATGTTAAATTCCTGTTTGGGTCTTTAGTGCCCTCATATGTTAAATTAACGTTTGGGACAATAAACATTTACCCAGCATAGGTCAGCCACTTCTACAAATTGTACCATTTGCCCTCAATGATAAAATTCACGTTTTGACCTATTAACATGTACCCAATGTCGGTCGTCTATTTCTAACAAGTCTGCCAGTTGCCCCTTGTTAAATTATCATTTGGACCAATAATTATTTTACCCTGTTTAACATCTGAGTCCCATTTGTGCCTCACTCGCCTCATATTACTACTGTCCCATCGTCTGCTGAATACTCACCCTCAACTAAAGAACGTAAAGCAGGAGTTACGTGCAGTGCGTCAAATCCATTGGAAGCAATCAGTTACAAATAGTAAAGAGGAGAGGATGCGCGATTTTTCAAAGTTCTTGGCGTTAGAATTTAACTTTACAGCTTTATTTTGAAGAAAAATCACACATTAAGCAATATATCACTTGATTACACGGACCTTCATTAAGGAACATAATTGGAAAACAGACACCAGCCATTTAAAAGAATGTTATTTGAAAACCCCAAAGTGAACTGGAAATAATGTTACAAGAGAAGAACGTATCACCAAAATTAAAGTCTAAAATAGGCAGAGAAAAAAGAAAGCGCCCTTTTATCAACCGTGTCCTAAATCAAGAGAAGACGAAGAAAGACTGATATTTAAACATATTGGATGTTTTAATACGAACTGATATTTTATTTAAAAAATGGAGACAAGATCTTTAAAATACTAAAATGACCAAGAGAAATGAAAATTTTTAAACATGCTGTTAACTATATATTTGGCCGACGTTGCTAATGGTGCAGAAGCAGACACCTGCAGCGCGGGAGTATTGATATCCACGTGTTTCCGTAGCTACGACTAGTTTAAAACTTTATTCTACTATAAGAATAGTGTTTTGATTTTTATTTCATATTTTGCAATTTGTTTTATTTGTTATTTATAACTCGTTTTTCTGTAAATATTCCATAATGAAAATCGCTGAATCATGAAGGAATCATTTTCATGGTGTCATACGCCCTACCTGTGATGCATGGCATTAAAACAACAAATTTAGAACGGCTAGCATGCTGTTTAAAAATATCATGTGAAGATTGAATTCTTACTGAGTAAATGTTAAAAATGCTCCTTGATGTGTACAACGGTTTAAGAACTTTGACGCACTCCAAAGAAGGGTGGTGGGTGTAAGTTGGGAAGAGCACACGAATAAATGACAGGGATAAAATAAATACATACAAAAATAAATAATATTAGTGAGTTCAGGTGATTGCACACAAGCGACTAAATGCGTTTAAAAACTGTCAGCTCATTCCCGATCTATTTATTTAGTCCTACAGAGTTTTCTATGCTCCAGTAGAAGATAGAATCCAGTGGAAAAGCGTCGATGTGCCCAGTTCACAGGAGGCAATTATAGGAGGTCTAACCCAAGGCAAAACCTATACGATACGTGTTTCTGCTGTCAGTCGTCAGGGACAGGGATATATGACACATTCTGCCACGGTCACCATACAGTATCAAGGTATATTTTTGTAAATTCGTATATATATATATATATATATATATATATATATATATATATATATATATATATATATATATATATATACAGACCACCTGCACATTTACTGGCCCATTTACGCGGACTGGATTATTCATGGGAACATTTAATTGTATGGCGTATTTCAGTCAATCATTTTTAAGAAGAACCGTGGTTTTTCATGCCGTTTTAGGACATGCTGCGATTTATCTGGAAAAAAATCTAGAATCCAGTAATGTATTTAAAAAATATATCGGAATTATATTTTATCGCTGACGTTGCTAATGTCGAAAATGCTACGAACTCCCCTACAATTAGCCGATCACTTAAGGTAGGAGAGGGTGAATATTTGGGACAGGTAATAGTCACTCAAGAGACGAAGACAATGAAAAATACACGAATAATATTACATTTATTAACATATAACATTAATAATGCACAAATCCCCACTAACACGTCCTCTCGTGATGATAAATGAAAAAAAATAAATATAAACAGATTTATGTCCTGCTTTATAGCTCTTAATGGTACAGTTCTTTCGTTACAATACATTAGGAACTCTCCCAAATAAATTTTTTTCCACAGGTATCCTGGTCCAAATATTCTTCCTCAGTTTTGGCTCCACGAATTTACACATTTTTCCGTCCATCAGTCACCAATACATGTAACACTAAACGTGACCACAACTGAACACATTCACTGTTCCAATTTTTCATTTTACTGGTGATATTTACAAATTTTTTTTTTCCCTCCACCGGCCGAAAACGCTCGGTGGGGTCCTATGGAGACGTGCACTCCTACACACTTCTAATCTATCCTTCACCGGCCAAAACGCTCGGCGAGTTCTTTCGGGTCACACACCCCTTCCTGCACTTTAAATCCACCCCTCACTGACCAACACGCTCAGCGAGGGCTATGGGGTCATACATCCCATCCTGCTTGCCTGACTGCACTCTACCACACTTCTATCTGACTGACTGCTTGATATTGTCATAACACATCAATGTGCGTGCGACAGCTTGCTTTCAGTGCATCACGGGTATCTGCAGGAATACACTTTTTGCTTAAACTTGAAACGACAGTATAGCTCAGTGAGTATAACCTATGTTTACTCTTGACAACATGTTTCACCCAAACTGTTAATTTGACGGATTTGTGTGACAGTAAACATTTTGTTATCAAGGAATACCATAGTTAAAATTTACATCTCCTATTTCCTTGATTTAATATGCTATAATGATCGTTTTAAAAAATGATAACGATTAGATGTGCAACTTACTTAAGTATCAGAAAGTGAAGAGAAAGTTGAATAACCAAGAAACCAAGACAATTAAGAAAACTTTTAATTTCTCTATTTTGTTTCTTTGACACCCTCCATGTCTATTTATTTAGTCAGATGATATAGAAAGGTGCTATGAAAAATGTTACAATACCTTACGTTAAGTCTTGACAGAAGTAAGAAAAAGTCCCTTATAGCCTCGCACTACTAACCAGTTCCTTTGTGACTTTAGTGACCTTAAGTGTTTGATTAGTAGTGTTTTTGAAAAATGATATCTTAGTTGACCTTAAATGTTAGAATAGCAGTGTATTTGAAAAATGATATTTTCTGAAAAGGACACGATAGCTGTACATAAATGCTTGAAAATACTGTAGTTACCGCATGGTCTGTGATATGAAGCAGTACGTAACTAAGGGTTCACTAATACTTAGTTGTCATGCATGAAGAACAGTCCATGATGGAAGGCAGTTTTCTTGAAATTTCCGGTTATCTAGCTTTCTTTTTTTTTTTTTTTTTTACTTCTTTTGTCACTTTGAAATTTATATTCAATACTGTTATCAATACATATTGTAAATTTCAGTATTACTATACTGATCTTTTACTGGATCTCCGTTGGCCTACACCATTCAAAGTCGAGAGAGAAGGACGAAAAGAACTAAGCTGTTGCCCCCGTACTCGGTAATCTTCAGTGAACTAAACACTGAATAACAGAGTAATAAGTCATATCGGAATTAAGACTAACCAAAGGATCCCATATTTTAGTGTCCTAAGACCTTATACAAACATAGAAAATAAGACTGAGAATGGTTACCTTTGGCCTACACCAGTAGAGCTATCATTACAAGTAAGTATCGAATTCGGTGGTGTAGGGATGGAACCAGTGCCGGATAACCAAATAGGCACAGTAGGCACCGGCCTATGGGCCCCACGCCTTATAGGGGCCCCGAGACAACGGATTAAAATAATATTGAATTGATTTGATCTTGAAGTATTAGGAGATAATTTGCAAGGGGGGCCCCGAGATTTCGACTGCCTAGGGCCTCCACAGGGTTAATTCGGTACTGGATGGAACGCTTGTATAACCCACTGCATACTGATACTTTATGGCCTTCAAGAATGGGCATCTAATTTGTCATCTACTTGTAAGAAGATTTTGAACCTTTTTTCCCCTTTGCGAAAAATGTTACATGTATCTCTGACGAAGACACATTATACTTTAACTACATGATCCACAATGTAGTGTCACATACTAAACACTTTATTGAAAACAAACAAAATGGCAAGAGTAATCCAACCGGCCCAACCTGTTTCTACTTGTAGATGACTGTCTTCAATGCAAATCAGAGGAAGAGACCAGTTTCCATTGCAACTGTACTTATGAGACACTCGAGGAAACATGTAAGGAAGTGTGTGGATTCAAGTGCAGGAATATCCAAGGTTTTCATCAAACCGATGGCTGCAAGGACGGTTGCATCACAGGATGGTATGGACGATACTGTAACATGAGCTGTCCTGATATGTGTCTAGAGTGTGACGAGGTAACAGGTCACTGTACCACTTGCATGTCACATGGGACAGGTCCTTACTGTAACGAAACCTGCCCAGCGGGGATGTACGGGACAAGATGTAATAAACTTTGCCCAACTCATTGCAACCGATGTTTGAATCAAAGTTACTGTAACGAATGCAAAACCGGGTGATATGGCACATCGTGTGAAAGCTTCTGCCATCCTGATTGTTTGACATGCATAGACGATCCACAAAAATGCACCTCTTGTATCCCTGGTAAATTCTTAAATATTGGTAATGTTTGTGTGAATTGTACAGAAAATTGCCTAAGTTGCACTGGAATAGACAACTGTATTGAATGTAAAATTGGAAAATATGGACCAAAATGCGAAATGTTATGTCCCCCAAACTGTGTTTCTTGTACTAGCAGCGACCAGTGCCATAAATGTGTCCCAGATAGGCATGGCGACAGATGTGAATGTAACAGTAAATGTAGAAATGTTACGGAACAGTGTGACACGGGCGAAGTGTGTCAGAAGGGCTGTCCACCAATGAAGATGGGAATCTATTGCAACCACTCTTGTCCAGAAAGCTGTTATAAATGTGATCAGTTGACTGGAGCTTGTTTAACATGCGCTAATGGTTTGTATGGCCCTAACTGTGGCCAGACATGTGGTCACTGCAAAAGAAACAAACAGGGAGCAATACAATGTACGAAACAAACAGGTAAATGTAAGGACTGTACGAGTGGATGGTATGGATGGAGATGTGACGAATCCTGCAGCATATGGTGTCAGACGGCATCCTGTGATCGATTTACAGGAAATTGTGACCCGTGTGTGACAGGCTTCCATGGACCGCGGTGTAGTTATGAATGCAGCAAGAACTGTTATAATGTGAACATTACTGGATGTGACAAGCAATCGGGATATTGCATCCATGGATGTAATCCAGGGTGGTATAATGAATTCTGCCAGAGTCCTTGCAGCGCCACCTGTGTAGATGATCTGTGCCATCAAGACACGGGAGTGTGTCTGCTGGGGTGTGTCGACGGCTTCACTGGTGACACCTGCAGAAAGAGTATCGACAGTACTGTATATATCTTTCTAGCAAAATTATAGTTTAATCATATAATCACGCTGGTATAAAAAAGTGTAGTTACGCAGTTATTATATATATATTAAAAGAAATCGGAGCGCCTTGCATTGAGACGCTAAGATTTCGCGAATTAGCAATCTTTTAGCATTCCGAGCTACATTAACGTGCACAAGGCATGCCCTAATGCACAACCTTGCACCTACAAACGGTGATTGTTGGATATTTTAATAGTCTTTATGAAGCATCGGTAGCAGTTAGACTTACACGCGCGATGGACTAATCTTATGACCGCAATTCTTGAAGCGGTGGAATGTTGACATTGTACCGTGCGTCCATCACAGAAGCTCGTTAGCAAGATTTTGCAAAAGACTCTGGATGTAGGCAAATCAGATTTTATAAGCATATTTATATACACATGTAGATGACCTAACTAGATTGTCACATCAGTTAAAAGATTCATAAAATGTTCTAATTTTTAAATACTCTTTGCACTTATTACGTGAAAACCTTGTTAGCAAGAGTATTCAGAAACCACTTTTACATCACAGGTTTTAATTTCTGTCAATAAAAAAGTGAAAACTATGGATAACAAAAAAAAAAATCCCCTCCTCTGGATCAACACAAGATGATTAAGTCATGCTGATCGAAATCTGACCCATCCCCATTTCCGTGTTATTTTTCTAATATAATTTACATAATTTCAAACTAACTGTGTCTGTTAAATGGGTGTTTCATGTGCGGTTTGAGATGGGTTACGGACCGTACCGTGCCGCAGGTTCGGTGTAAACAGTGCGGTATTCAATGATCCGGGTCTCATCACGCACTAAGAATAACATTTTCTCAGGAATTTTGAAGTTAAAAAACAGTATCATTAAAGTATTCTGACTATATAAATGGTTTATATCTTTTCCCTTCTCATGTCTTCTTTATTTCTATCTCTTTATTTCTTACCCTAAATTAGTAAGACTTAATTATCTCATATATATATATATATATATATATATATATATATATATATATATATATATATATATATATATATATATATTGTTACGTATCGGCTCATTCAAAAGTAACAAAAGAAAGAGTGAAGACAACAAGCTTTGTAAGTTTTAACAAAAATAATTTATTTCCCTAGAAAACACGGTGAAAAGGTGAAAATATGAAATACTACTTACGGTTTGTGAAGAGAATCCAAACGTTTATCCTAATACTGAAAAAATACAAGTCCTATCACTAAATAATTTTAACTGAATCCAGGTTCGAATCTTGATGACGTTCCAAGATGGAGGATGATGACGTCAGGTGAAGTCTTTACACAAATGTCCAGAATTTCACGTTGAACCACAATTTGTACTGTACTATTCCAATTTAGAATGAATTTCACTGAATGTCTTTGTCCTAAACCACTTGTGTAGTTCTCCAGGGAAAAATAAATTATTATTTAAAAAGTAGATGAACTCCTATAGCTGTCATCTATAACAAGACACATCTCGAGCTCTACAGATGTAAAGAAAATATAAACTCTTTCCAGCACAAGAAAAATAATACCTTCTTCTCAAGGTATAAGAACGACTCTGACTATTTCACAGGGACCTAAGTGTTTAAAAACCAAACCAAAACGTCATTTCATGCACACGCACGAAGAACGCGTGGTTATTTCATCATCTAACAATCGCAGTTTCACGTGGGTCAGGAAATGACTTTGGCAATAACCAATCGTTTTCACGTAGTGTTTACTCAAATCAACAAACTATGGCATGCAAAAATCGTGCTTATGCGAGTCATACTACGTTCTAAATAAACACGATGTTTCTTTCAAAAATATCAGATCCCGTGAACATAATCATCATCATAATAAAATATAATGATACAAAAATGAAATAAAAAGAATTCAAATTTTAACACACAAGTAATTAAACTACATGGTCGTAACACTCGTGTATATATATATATATATATATATATATATATATATATATATATATATATATATATATATATATATATATATATAATGCATTGATTTAATTCACTATTAATTTTGGCCATTTCATTTTTTAATATAAATGCGAATAATGTGCATGGGAAAAGGTATTTATAGCTACTACCTGGTAGTATATGTAATTATTATATGCTCATTTTTTTATCCGTTAACTTTACATTGTCAGAATCGTGCAATATTTTACGATATTGCACACCTTCATATTGCACTCACGTGCAAGACACGTGTGCCCAACAGTGTATTAGGAACTACTTTGTAAACAAATCATGTACACTCGTGTAGTAGACGCTTTACGTTTTGGTTGATTAAATTTGTTTCTGAATGAACTAAAGCAGATGTTTCATGGACTGCCACATATCAGCAGCTTTGGCGCATTCCGCGTTAACTTTTTTTGATACAATGTTTCAGATGTAGGCTACCTATAGACGCCAGACAGGGTCCCTACAAATACCATGCAAGTTATAAGACATGAACTGTTTTCTTTAGCTGGTAATAAAAATGGCAAAAATATACTTACAAGTTTACATCCTGAATTTCCTCAAAATGTATTTTCTTACTTCTGCAAATCCGAATTACATGAGCCATGTCATGGGTTCTCAAGGTTGATCACACATTTCGAAATTGTACTGTAATTTTGAGTATATTCCAAGTGCAGTTACATCCTCCTTACTGCACTCAAAATGAAATAAACATTAAATTCCACAGCGTCTTTTCGATAATTACAATTGAAAGACTTCATATTTTTCCCACATTATGATCTGAATCATTCAATGACAGAATAGAAACTCGCATGCCGAGGTCAACACACTTCTGATTCATGTAGAACTGGCACAGACGCTGCTGGAATCCGATGTAAGTTACTTCATGTAGATAAATCCAGACCATAATCACGAAATTGCGTCGAATCGACAAAAATACGAAAACGTATTCATTCCAGATCAAATAGAAAAGTTGTTGCAATGCGCATTCATTCATAATATGACTCCAAATTTCAATTTTAAGTAGACCAAACGCCATTTTCTTTCGAATCTTACGTCTAGCGCGCGACCAACTTCAAATTTATCTGGGCGGAGTTACGTTCGCATTAATAATGTTGTTGTGTAATGATGCATCTACGCTTGTGTATTTAGTTTGGAATACGGCACACGTTCAGTTACTTTGTTTCTTGTAGTGTATGTTTGTTTATATATTTAAGCCTTGGATAGAATAAGAAAATGAGCATATAATAAAAAGGTTACTGCATTTGTATGGGAAAATATGAACTCGTTTTGTCGGATGGATATACTGCACTCCCAAGGTCGTGCAGTATAGCCATCCGAAAAACTCGTTCATATTTTCCCATACAAATGCAGTAACCTATAATTATAAATAAATTATGGGCATGTTATTATATATTAATTACAATGTTAGTACAGTTGGATATTATGGAAGCTTGCTTGCTTGCTCTATTGCATTTCGGTCTTGCCCAAAATATCTATCAGTAAACGCTATAATCTATATAAATCAAGCACGCATAGTAACGCCTTATGACGTCACAAATCGCGTGATGAAGTCATTAACGGCAGATGATTCCGAATAAGTTATTTCAACCTACTACATGTTGCGAGTTCGTCCAATCAAATCATTCTTTTTGTCCATGTGACAAATATATTCTAACTTTTGTGCTCATTCCAAATGAGATTTATAAAACACGTTGAATAATATCTATTTTTAGCTCGCCAAGGCTAGCAGAAAGATATAAATTATTGACCTCGCTTTAAAAACATTCATTTGAAATAAGCAATCATGTAAAATACTGTATTTTAAAAACTCCCATAATGGTTGATTATGACAATTTCATGGCAATGTGGAAATTAATTGGTTCCATGAGAAACGATACTGTATCTATATTCCTCAATTTCAGGAGAGTATTTGATATTGTTGGACGTGAGACAGATTGGAGTCCAGAACGTTTTGATACAGTGGGACAAGTTAAACTTTACAGATATTGAACTCGAATCAGTAAAGGTAAAACATATGTTGACAAATACTATATATAAACTTCGCTGGAGTTACCTCGATTCAGTTACTGTAAAACTTTCAGAACAAAGAATACTATTTAGACATTTAAATCTTTTGTTTGAAATATTTTACGAAAGGTAGCATTGTATAACGAATCAAGAAGTAGTTTAAAAATCGGTATTTTGACCAATTAGAGACTCTTTTATTGCAGGAGTCTTAAAAAATTTCATCTTACCTGAAATCTAACTCATGTTTTAACATATCGAACATGATAGTGAATATCGCTTTTGGCCATTAGTGCTCGTAGTCTGGTACTGCATGGGTCATTTTTGCCATAATCCCCAGTAGTTTCGTCCGTCAGTATTTGCTATTCTTGATTTCTTCGCCAAGAGAAAGTTTAATGAGTCATGCTATACCTAAATTGTATTCTGATTTATTTTTGTTTAAAAAATTTAAAGCAATATTGTGTCTTTCATAGCAGAAAGACGGAAAATTTATTAATAACTTGCACAGAACCTGGGCCAATTTCCTAAACATTGAAAGGACATCAAACATCACCGACATCAGTGAAAATAGCAACAACAAAAACAATAAATGAATATTTATGAACTACTTTACCTATTTCAACTAGATTCGGTCTATAATTGCTACTAATGATGCTGATGCTGAAAGATAATATGGACAGTGTAAATATAAAGAAACACCAAAACATCAAAATTCTCCAAATAAAAATACTAAATAAAAATTCACAAGTTTTCATTAAATTGGACAGGAAGGATCTTTTGACTGAGTTTTGGTTAGGGTCTTATAGCAATCTGGAAATCAGTCGGGCATTTCTGTCAAGTCAAAATATTACTTGGCATACAATTGTAGGAATACACACAGATTTGATGGATTTGGTGATTCGCCTCTGGCAAACTACACCACATATGTTACGACTGCAAAGGCCAACAATATTTCAGTTGTGACTTTGTCTCCTTCTACTGTCTTAGTATGTCACGTGAACGAAAGGAGTTCCAAACATTGTTCTCATTCGTAGATGTTATTTGCTCGACTTGACGGAAAAGGTCGAGGATGTTCCAATTAGGTCTACCAGGCAAGTAATATAATGACAACTTGGACCTCTTGTTTGTACGTTGACATGAATTTAACGGCTATCTGCTTTTGGCTATGAAGCCAGTTTTCAGCTTTAGGAAATTAATAGGCATGAAGACATAAAACCTTTGAAGTTTGAAACTGAAATCGAGTTTGAATTTGGCCTGATAATTGCTTCAACCATTCACGAAAGATTTTACTTTTGGAGAAATGTTCCTTAATTGAGAGGAGAATGTCGAGCTGATGTTCAGTAATTGTTTCGTTCGCTGCCTATTCTTGTAATAAAGGATATATTTATTGTCGCATCAGTGTCGTCGTTATCGCTTTAGTAGTAGTACTAGTGCATAAAGAAGTATGACGAGAAGGAATATGTTATCTTAAATCATATATGTGTGTTGAACAGTTAATTAAAATTTAAAATATACTAGTTGTATTATTTGTTTCCAGAGAGTGGTGCTAAACCGCAAGATGTCGGGCACCACGGCTGTTGATGTATATGACGTGTCTGACTGGAAAACAAGCACACATTTTCTTCTTCGAGATATCGATCTGAACAACAAACACACGTTTCAACTGGTGATATTTTTCGAGTTGCGATCGCAGTCTCCAATTATATCCAAACCAGCAGAATTTGAATTGGTACCTCGAGGTGGGTGGATACTGGTGTATATAAGAAGTAGGGAAGACGAAGAAGAAGAAGAATATCTGTCCTTCTTTTATTCAATCTAAAGACCAACATCCCTTCCAGCATAGGCTCTGGCTTAACAATTTGTATCTTTCTCGCTACCCATGAATTAATTTGCAAAATTTTACTGCATCTAACCACGAGAATCTTTGACTTCTAGTTCGGCCCTTCATTAGTTATGCACCATCCAATCTGCGTTGTGTTTTTGTGCTCGTCAGCATGTCCTATTTTCAACATGTCAACACCCCTAACACTGTACTTACCAAATTAGGGCGTATCATCCTGCTGTCAAGACATTTGAAGTTTTATATAGATTATTTTTTCCACTTTCTAATTTAGCCAACATTTCATAGACATTTAAAGAATTTGAACCAATTTTTCAAATTATTCTTTAGACTATATCAAATTTGACAAAAAGAATCCCTATATTAAAGCCATTCACATTTGTAGAGATGATGCACATCCACGTTCAAGTATGGCCGACATCACTAGAAATGTTTCAACCACTGAATTATTTGTTTCACAGAGGCCAGTCGACCAATTTTCAATAATTTTGGAGATAATTCTTGCATACAAAGATCTAATATTTAAAACAATATGACGCTGATCCATAAAATAGAACGAGTTTCAAGGATTTTCAAAAGCTGCTCAAGAATTTTTAAAGCTGTGACAACACATATTGGCATCGAAGTCTTTCGATGTCTATTTTCTCTTTTAAAAAATCACCGCAATTAATGATTACTGAAAACTGAATAACTTCGAACTGACCGTTTTCCTAATAGACTCGGAAACTTTACTTCTACCGGATTCGATAGGGACAATCCACGTGACAACACATTTCAAATGTATGAAAATTATGTCTATCCCACTACCAACTAGTGCAAACTTGAGCTTATATTTCTTAGGCTGATCAACAAAACTGTCATAAAACATAGTGAATACTGCTAACAATTGAAAACATAGAAGTATATATTAGCAGTATAGGTTAATGGGGGTTCTGGACCACTTTTATCACTATGCGATAAAAGAGTGGTCGAGAGTCCCCATGGATCCATACTACTGGGATGTGGGGGTTCTCGACCACCCCTGGCTCTTTTTTTTTCTTTGCTTTTTTCCCCCTTGGCTCACTGTATTAGAGATGTGGTTTTATAATAGAATGTCTTTTCCGTGTTATCCTTGGAGTGTAGATAATTGGGACTGCGTGATGAGATTAAAGATACAGGGTTTGAGTTCTATGAAAAGGAATGGTTAACGCGTACGAAGGAGTTGATAGCGTACGCGTATTAGGATCTGAGTTATGTGCCTGAGATGATCTATTGTGAAGAGAGTGAAGAGGAAGAGGAGGTGTGGGTGAAGCGTAGTCACAGTCATCAACGTCCAGTGCAGCGCTACAATCAGCAGTATTACATCAAAAATACGTTGATGCGTTTTCGTTTGTGGGAGTCTCAGCAAAATGAGTTTTATTACTGGCGGAATAAGATGACTCGAGTTCAGTTGGCGGATCGTGCGAAATTCATAAAATTTGAGTATGTGTTTAAGCGTATTTTTGAGAAGATGGGTCTTCACGAACATGCCTCGAAATGTAACACAGTCTCTGGGAAGAGCTTCATGGAGGAGTACGATAAGATTATTTCAGAGACTCTATCGTAGTCAGAGAAGCGGAGGGAATCCCCGAGTTGAAGCGTTCAGGATAGCCAAACCACCTGACGAGTGATTTTTCCCATTAGTGGAGAGAACTTTTTCAACTCTGAAGACGTCCTGGGTTGTTTTTTGTTTTTTTTTTAAAATTCCTTTCGTAAAAAAAGACCCTTGGATGGGTTCTGCTGAGGAATCTTGGAGGGTGTAGGTAATGGGAATGGTTTATTGAACGGTACCGACGAAGAAGACTTCATCAGTCCAGTTTGGAGTGTATCCTTTTTCGAAGGTGGATTTTTGTCTGCTGATTCTGACGTGATCCGCTACTTTGAATTTGGATCTAAAAAATAAGGCCTCTGCGACCTGTTGTTTTGGGGTTTTAGAGAAGGATTCTGCGAGAGTCATTCGAATGCTTTGATGCCAGGTATGTCTGTAGTGGTCAAAGAGGTCTGGAGGAAATCTAAGTATCGGTGAGTATTATCGCTGGTGAATTTCTTCCACATGCGATTTTTGTGAGTTCTGTTAAACCGTTCGATGACGGAGGCCTTGAGAGGATTATGGGTGCTGTACAGAGTGATATTATTTTTAAAGCCACTCTGAGATGGTTTTGTTATAAAATTCACTTCCATGATCTGCCCATAGTTTATGAGGTTTTCGTGTACCTACGATTTTATTCAGCGCTCCCCACGGTAGAAGTTCCTTTTTTGTTTTTGAGAGGAATGACCCAAGCGTATTTGCTAAAAACATCGATGACGGTCATAATATAATTAAAAACGATCCTTGTACGCGCTATAATCTCTCACGTCGACAAGATCTGCTGACCATACCTCGTCAACGTCTACGGCGATGACTCTACGTCGTGGGAAACGCTTGCGCGCGGGTTTATACAGTTTTTCTGCCACAGCTGTCATGGCTGGTGTAACACCCACACCGAGCTTATGCTTGGTGCCAAAGATGCCACGCACGAGAGCTCGGTCTACACGTTCTCTGAAATTTTTAGGCTTGAGTTCTTTTAAGTCCCTCAGCAATGACTCGGTCGCATCCCGCCTTATCGTCGGGATGATCTCGGTAACAGATATCGCTATGCATGGCAATGGCATCGGCATTGTTGTAGAGTTCTTGACCTGGCAGTGGCTGATCGTTTTCATCCAGTTGTTATTCTAAGGGATTCCATGGCCCTGTATATATATGTCCTGGCAACGTCCATTCACCCCAAGGTTTAGGAAGTTTTCCGATGAGGGCATGGACATCCATGGCTTCTCCGAGAATTTGTTGATGTCCACATCCTTTAAAATCTCCCACGCACAGATTTCTTTCCACGCGAAGGTCTTCGCAGCTCGTATCGAGTTGGTAGTGTCTGCAGTGATGCATTTGGTATAGAGATCCCCTCTACATTTCCAGCTCATGTTGTTTGATGAAATGTGATTTTTTCGAACCACAGACAGTACACCTCGACTTGATCATGTGGCGATGATTTTGGGTGACCACCTTGAAGGGGTCGACGCTCTCCGTTATGGCCTTACACTTCAGACACCACGAGTTCATGATTATGGTTATATGAAGAGTGGATATTTTTGAAAGGTGCAAAACAATTTCAACGGGAGATTCTCCCTCCTGTCTTTTTTGGATTAGTCAGTGCAGTACCATCCGCGATGCTATCGTCGAAAAAGTTGTAACGAGTTATACACCGCTTCTTTATGCGCTGTATGAAGATATCGCACGACTTCATCGGGAGGAGGTAAACCAAACGAATCGAAATACTCTACATCGTTCGAATAAGAATCACTGACTATGGCTACCCAGTGCGTGCCCTGTCCATCGTAATAATTTTGCAGGTTAACGACGCAGCTCTCGTCAGGCCTCATCTGCTCGGGAAGCTGATCTGTAGAAAACACTTCTCGGAAAGAGGGAACGCTAGATCCCAAGAGGTGTTCGAGATCGAAGTTGCTTATGAACTTTTTTCTCATGCCCTTGCCAAGCTTGGTTCCTGGCAGCTGGAGTCCTTTTCCGAGGCCAAGCAATCCTGGCAGTAAGGATCTAGCGATATCTGCTAACAGAAGACCGAGAAATCCTTCTTGTTTGGACAGCTGAGAGGCAGATAAGTTCAGAACGACGCCTTTTCAATCTGCCTTATGTTTAGCTACGGAAGTGGCTTGACGATGGATCAGCATGATCCGATCAGGTCCGACCAGTGCTGGCGCTTTCAATAGATGGAGGCAGGTCTTTTACGGGTAGCTGCCAAAGTGATACTTTTTTTTCTGCTGTCGGGATAGCGTGACTTCGACTGGAACGTACGACGACATGATGTTATATGAAATGCTATTATTGTTTTCGTTTTTGGTTAGCTCGTCTGTTGCCCCACATGCCGTTACCCATGACCGCTTTTTGAGTAGGTCCAGTGATGGCTCCCGTGGCTGTGGCTAATCCTAAGGGTGTAAGAACGGAAGCGAATAACTTGGGAACCATGGTCTTGACGAATGGTATGATGGCATTTACAATGCCCTGACCGTCGCGTCTACGATGTTTCTTGCGCTCAGGCATGGTGTGGAAAATAGTGTTTTCTATACAAGGATATTCGTTTTTTCATTCAGTACGTCCAACGTCATGAATCGGTCTGAGGTGACTAACGCGTAGCAGAGGTAATCGGCTCCTGGAGAAACAGTCCATCGGATTTCGATGTCATCAGAAAAGTCTTTGAGACGTTCAGAATGTTTGGAGACATCGAAGTGGAAGATGGGATACAAGTTAGCGAATCGTCCAGTCAGATCTGCGTGCCCGTGTTTACGTCTTGATACTTGGCGCGAGAATAATTTCGGGTAGCGACAGCATAGTTGCATTCGAGTTCTCGCTCGGGATACTGTCTGGAATTAATGCGGACGTAAATGCGAGACAGATTGAGATGTTGGAAGATGTGTTTGTTTCCAGTTTTATCTGCATGCTGTGCGACCAGTTGAAAGGCGACGAAGACGTGTCTGGCAAGTTCGTTGCCTGGATTGGTGATGACTCTCCACGAGGTAGTGACCTGAGTGGCGAGAAATGCGGTTTTGTTCAAAATACAGTTTTTTGGTGAATCGGGCTAACGTTGTTTCCAGTTCGAGCATGTGCGTCGTGGAGGGAGTGATTTTGGACATCCACAGAGATAAAGACGTCATGGCTAGTTGTCCATCACCAGGAGCTGAAGATCTGTATATGTATTGAGCGGGTAAGTTTCTTTCCAGCACCAGCGTATGTTTGACTCCTCTGAAGATGGTACGAATATCTCGACATACAACAAAGATGCTGCTGAGAGGAAGCAACATGTAGATCTCTTGGCTAGAATCGGTGAGAGCACGTTGAGCGGTGAATCCCACGTTGTATGCGTCATTACGCGCGAAAGCAAAATTGGCTCTGAAATTGGCGCCATTGACTGTAACACCATCCGCCACGCCTGCCGCTGGAAGCAGATATGCGTTGGCAGCGAATTCTGTGCTGACCGCACCTCCAGGTACTGTATCTCTGAACCATCACATGTTCGTGGCGCATGATCGCTTGTGGTCATCGCTGTACACGATCAGGTTCAGGAAGGTGCTGGCTTGGGGTAAGTAGCCATTGATTTCTTCCACGGTCTTATTATTCAGTTGATATTGAGCTGACTTGAATAGCAACCATCCGTTATTTTGGAGCTTGATTTGCGCATTGGCTGCATAGTCCACATGTGGGTTGGCGTTAGTCTGTATTTTACCTCGGATTTTCAAAAAGGCCTTATGGGAAGCAGGTACACATCTTCGTCACGCGTTTCTATTTTTCAACGGATGCTCGCGTTGAGATTAGTGATGTTGGTGTCCTGATCCTCCACGTACTCGTACTCATTGGTGGAATCATCCACGGAAGTATCATCGCTGAGACGAACATAGTCGAGAGTGAATCTCGAATACATGATGCTATGCTATTTGACTGTTATAAAAAAATTACCATAATCTTTTTCAGCCATACCTGGACATGATGGCGCACACGGAGGGGCTGACAGTGAGCTGACCTTTTTATCCAGGTCCAGTAAAATTCTTTCCGCTGAGGACCCTCTCCGTTTGTTTTGAAGAGCCTGTTTAGCCTCTGTAGAGACTGACATCGCTACTGCAGGAAGCACAATTTCTGGTAGCATGATTTTGCTGGCTATTTTTGGTCCTACCGCAGTTATTACAGCAGAGGCTGCTCCCGTGGCTCTAGCTTCGGCTGCCTTGACAGAAAAGGGGGCGGCTTTGGAGGCGATGCCTGGAAGGGCTGCTCGTACGGAAGAAAACATGGTGGATAAAAAAATCCACCAATGATTTTATTCGTGACTTTATTTCATCTGCGAACATTTTTTTTTAGTCGGCTTTACGTCTGACATACAGATAATAGGTGATTCTTTCGTTAATGTTATCGACGGCATTTCCAGACTGATCTGTCAGCCACATAGTGATTTCCGAGATCGCGTACGTGTTCAGGATGGGATAGTAAATGGAACTATTCGGACAAATTTGCATGAGTGAGCCTGGAGGCACGTTAATCGAGGTGGAATAAATCACGTTAGAGGATGAGCCTACGGAAGATAAAGATCCCTGAGCGATCGAGCATTTGATGAGGAGGCTGTTGACGTCGGTGATATTGACGGGCAGATCTCCTTCGTACATTCCATGTTAAGTTTCCGCGCTAAACCCCTGGAGAGTTCGATAAAGTTAGCGATGTCAAATCGTACGATGTAATTTTTGCGAGGGTGATGCGTGTACGCAGCGTAGAGTAATCGGGTTCGATTTTAATGTTGGCCGAGACGTCTCCGTTGGCGGCGATCGGACGGGAGATTTCCGTGGAGATGTCGGTGATGATGTATCCTCCAGGAGAGATTGTGATCGTTTTCTGTTGAAGCCCGACAACATACGAAATCCGATTGTTGTTGACAGTGACGTTGAAGAAGCTGTTCCAGATTTCGGCGGAGATCAAGGCAATCTCGTACGACGACTGCTGATCGAGTTTCAGCCGAAGATTATACCTCACCGTGGACATGACCAATTTAGAATCGAACAACAGCTTGGTATTGCTTGGAGCCATTCGGAAACGTTGTTTTCTATACCAGGCCTTCGTACAAAATGCGATATTGATTTGAAGTGACTAGCTTTTGATCCAAAAGGTGATCGAGGATTTCTACCATCTCGTTATCGATCTCCACGCCCAAATTTCCCGATTATTTAGAGGCGATCAGTAGCCTGAGACGGGAGACTATTTCGGCGGGAGTGTAGAAATAGCGAATGCTGCATCCACGACGGAGTCCTTTTCCTTCTTTGTGAGGCGGTCTTTTTGCTTCCTCCTCACGTAGTTTGGATATCTTGATCAACTCTGGAAAAGTCAGTGTGTCTGCTTCTGCTACCCACATCCGTTTATCTCTTCCGAATGAGGGGTGGAAGTATTCTTCACGATTTCTTGGTAATACTTCCTTTATTCCTCGTAGAACCATTTTTGGAGCTCCGGACTGAATTAGTTGTTCTTTCAGCTGAGCACGTTTTCTTTGCTGCACATTTCCATCAAGCATCTTCCGTGCTGATTCCATGAGTCTCTTAGTTGAGAATCCTTTTTTAGATGCTGTGGCTCCTTCCAGAGGCACTGAATCTGGAGGAGCTTGTTCTCTGTATCGAGAAGCTTCTGATCTGGAGGGAATGGAGGGGGCGTAGAAGACCGGAGCTCGAGTTACGCCGTTGTATGCTTTTTTCTGATTTTTTTCCTCCTCCGCCAGAGATTTATTGTAGTCTCGGATCTCGTTAACGAGACTCAACATGTGATCTTTTTCAGCTTTGTCCGATTTATGTATCGCTTAGGTATGATAATTTTGAGTAAAGTTGGTTATGATCTCACGTGCCTTTTTGATAACGAAGTAATCGTTGGTCCTGGAGCTGGTGGGTCTGGTAACGTCTTTGAGAATGGGAAGATCGCGTTTGACAAATTGTTTGAGTCATTGGGAATCAGGTTTTTGTGGTCGTTCATCCAGTTTAAGTTTTTCTTGGAGAATATCGTACGCTTCGTTTGCCTTTTCAGTCTCATACTTGCGCATTTTACTTTCTCTTCCGACGATGACCTTCTCTTGTTCTCTGTCTCCTGTTTCCAGTTCTCGTCTCATCTCCGATAAATCTTCTCCCGTGCTTTGTTCTTCTTGCTTGAGTTTCCGCAGTTTGGCCTTCTCCTTTTTGGTCTTTTCTATGAGTTCCTCCTCGGCCTGGGCGATCATCATGGGAATGGCGGCTTCGGCAGCTTCTTTGACTAGGTCTTCCAACAAGTTTTGCTGTTGTTGCTTAGTCGATTTGAGAGTAGCCAATAATTGATCTTGCTTGACATCGTACGTCGTTTTGGCTTCGTCTAGTTTGGTCAGAATGGGCTTAAACAATTCTCCAGCCACATCTCGTTGAAAGGATTGTTCACCTACTTTGTCTTCGAGCACGCGTTGCCGCAAAGCCGTCCGTTGGTCGATAAACTTCTTGAAGACGTCTTCTCGTTGACGACGCTTGGTGACTTTTTCAAACGACATGTCTATACTAATCAGGCAGGTAGAATTCGTCAAAGCCTAATCGATAGCGTGCTGGAACCGTTTCCGCATCGCCTTGAAAGGTCATAAAATCATATTTAGAACTCGACGTTGCTGCAGGATAACAGTCATTGAATTGTTGGGCAGTGATGCCACGGCAGTGGTCTCTCGCGATCGCGTCGATGTCTCGGTTATCATGTCCTGAAAATAGCACAAAGCATCCCGTATTCCGTCGAATGTATTTAGGTACATGATAGTAGGACTGAGTAAGATAGAGGCTGTTGAAGCGTTTGTGTTGCGTGAACAAAAAATACTCGCAGATCTTATTCATATTCTGTCGGTCGATTTTAATGTCATCAACCACGATAATCTTGTTTATATCGGAATTGAGTTCTTCTACGAGCTGGATCTCGTGTGGATCAGCTATGTGAAGACGTCATCGTTTCTTACCGCGGTAGTTCCGAACTCGTGCAACGTTTGATATTTGTCCTGATGAGGATTGAGCGTATATAGGACCATCCGATCGTACTGCAGCATGTTATTCAGGAGCATGTTCATGAGGAGATTAGTTTTTGCAGGACCTGTGGGATCCACGATTATGTAATGGCAATCCGGCATCAAAAAATGATGCGGATACTCTTTTTGTTTTTCTTTTGTGACGAAGTTAATGATGTTCATGTTCTATATAGTTCATCATTTCGTACACGTCTTTTGGTATTCTGATCGGAACTGGAAGTAGATCTTCTGAGGATGAATTGAACAAGAAAGTCAACCGCTCTGGAGATTCCATGCATGGTCATCTCAAAATGAGCGGTCACAGTCTCACCAATCTCGAAGATGTGGGTTATCCACCTCCGGACGCCAATGCAGCGCGCTGGTCTCACATAGCCTACTCGCGCAGGCCAAATTATCGTTGGCGGGTAGAACGATGACGGGAAATCTCAACATGGGTGGAATGAGCTCGTACTGACTTCCTTCGGCGGTGGCTGGGTCTTTTCAACACGTGACAGCTGCAGATCATGAGGTAGCCTTGGCTGGAAAATACGATGAAACGGGTAGATCCGTCTCTGGAAATGTGCACGTCGCTGGCACGTTTTCCATAGCAGGTCAAGTCACGAGCGATCTGGTGATGGAGTCTCTGATTTCTAGAACCATGTCTCAAAATTCCAGACGTGTGGGGGTGTACAACGGACTCAACATGAGAGCGACCATGGTCTATCATTTCGGAACTTCAGATTATTTCCTCGGGATCGTTTGAGAGGCGAGTGGAAATTACTCTCCCATCATGGTTCAAACCGTAGAAGGATTTCTCTTCGATAACTCGAGTTACTACTCTTTGGTGGAGATCAGTGATAGTTAAATTAGTCTGTACAGAATGAAGTCTGTGCAAAACTAAAAGCTGTGTGGAGTTCATGCCACGTGGCCGTTCACGGATGACACTCAAACGATTTCGTATTCCCAGTTCAACTCGTTTGGAAATACTAAATTATCCACGACGGGTGAAACAGTCACGGAGACTCTCACCGCGGCAGCGGGAGCTAAAATGGTAGTGACGGATTATCCACCAGCAGCCAACAACGAAGTAGCTGCAAAAATGTACGTGGACACGCCTCGCGTCAGAAACAATGTTGGATATGTTCCAGTTCTCTCTGGAAACACGGATAATCGCTGAGGCATCGTCGTTTCAGCATCGTCCGAATACTCGTCGTTCAAGGCCTTTCTCGTATTTTCGACAGATCTTGTGGCAGCTCCTGGAATTGGAAAGGAGTGGGCGACTAGCGCAGTCACTTCTAATTTTTGGATGCAGATACAGCTTACCGAAGCAGTGGCGATATGGAAATTTAGCGTCCGAGGACGAAATAGCGACAGCGGAAGAATTCTTACGTGGAGACTCGACGGCATCAAACCCAATAATACTTCGGATGCCTTATATACCGGAACAGCCATGATAAGAAATACAATGCTCGAATTTTTCATTGCGGCCTCAAGTACGTGCATGAAGTATTCTACGTTTAAATTCACGGTATTCACAGCAGAACCCCCCAATTCCAGCTTGAGTTATTTTCAGATTTTTGCTCTGAACGATCTTATCTAGATCATCTGCGATCTTGTATAGATCATGGCAGAAATCGTGCGCATCTCTACGGAGCTGTACCAGTTGCTGTTCGACGATACTTATAGACATGATGCGTCGTACGCTGACAACGACCAGCACGTGCTTAAGCAGGCCACGGGAATGCATGCGGAGTTGAAAGAGGTGAGAAATGCGGGTAAATCCTCCTTGGAAGAGGCTAACGAGCGATGGAAACATCACGACGTGAAACGTTCTCATCTGTCTGTGGGGCACATGCGACAACAACAGCTCAGAGAGGCCATCGATCAATACTGGTCCGTCTTTAAATTTTGTACCGATAGAGAGTCAGCACGGTTAGTCAAAACCTTCGAAGGCATCGTGCACGACATCATTCACAAATTACATCCAGACCTGGTGGACACCATCGTGAGAAAAGGCTACGTCAAACGACGACGGTTTGGTAGAAAGGAAGAAGACGAGGCCCACAAAAGAGATCAGACTGCATGGACAAAGAGGTCTCCCGAAAACTCTTTTGTGGAAATCGAACCGTAGGTGGGTCTATCAACAAACGTAAGTTTTTCAGCAGGTGGGTCTGGAATATGAAGACGTGGACACGATTATGGCTGTGACGGCGCTCGACCAACTCTCTGGCGGCAGTGATGAAGTCAGCAGCGATGAGGCTCCAATGTTTGATAACAACAAGGCTATGTAAGCGCTTTTTAACGTGATGATGTTTAGCATGCATGGGAAGATCGATCCCGATGTGGCTGCGTCATCCTATGCGAATTAGTAAATTTTCACCCAGACGAAATTGAACAAAAGCTGAGTAGTGTTTTTAAGAAAGGAAGTGTTCTTCCACGAGGACACTTTATCGTTGTTCCGAAGGCATCTCAAGAACTATTGGATAAGAAAAATATCGAAGCAAATATTGGAGTTCGTGTTTTCACAGAGACAGAGATTTTATGTTTACAGCGATAAAAGACTTTGAAAATATCAATCTTAACGTAGAAAAATCGCCCTGGTGTATTATTATCTCTACAGGTATCATCTAAAAATAGCTTCCACGGATGCCCTAGAATCACAGCAATATCTGGAACTGGAAGCGGCTCCTGATACACTCTCTGATCTCATGAGGTTAAATCAGCTGACAAAAATAAAAAAAGGCTTAAACATATATCCACTGTGGCTCGTGGGAGAAAAGATGTCTGAGATCGACGATGATAAAGTGAACGTGCACATCAAATTCTTGAAGAAAAACTTGCCACAGCTGGAACTTTTGCTTCAGAGTTTAGTCGACATAGAATGAAACCCACCCTCGACTTTAACCACATCGACGAAAACTTATCGTCGGAGCAGCGTCGCGAACTAGAATCATATTACCGTTATTACCACCGACGGGTCTACCTGTACATAAACGCGTACCGACGTTACAAGCGCATCCTGAGTCATTCCGATGCTTTCTCTTGTCGTGACGGCCACAGGAGTGATTTTTACGGGAGCAATGGCGAATCCGATGATGTTGATTTTGTCCGGAGCTGGACTGGCCATGCAGACCCTGGTGAAACGCCTGGAGCCACGATTGGAGGCCAAAACAATATCACCAAACAAGTCATATTATCCTATCAGGAAATGCTCAGTAAAATCCGATCGTACTTGCGAGGAGCTCCTTCGACAAGCCCTGTTTCATTCACGAGATGAGGACCGTCGACAACCTCATCGTGAACATGGTAGGAAACTAGTACTGGCTGACGCAACTAAGCCGATTCGGAAAGTATTATGACCAAAAATATGAAACCTAATTCTGTAAGAGATGTCTGATGATGACGATGTCTTTGTTACTGACGTGATTGACATCACTCCGAAAGCGCTCCAGGAAGCCATCTCAACGTTGTTACGAAATAATGTTTCTATCACGCCTGAACTAACACTGACCAAAACACATGATCAGCGCGTGGACAGGCATTACTCACACGAGATCAACGTGCGGAGTTATCCCGAGACAGCGATGAACATCTGATCAGGTAGCACTGCATGCGATGAGAAAACGAGGTGGAACAGACGCGATATCTCACCTATCCCCTTATAAAAATTCGAAAAGATATCGTGGATGCCATCGTGAATCCGTTCCATCTCAACATAAGCGTCAACGTGTCTCTCATACACAAGTCGTGGGAATAGGAAACCATCTCGTATTGCTCACGGCGGCACAGCAGAAAGAGCTCTTCGACAATGGCACGCTCAGCATCGTCTACGATAAAAAACACCTTTTCAAGCAATGCATCTCTTGCATGCATCGAGAAGAACTCATCAAGTTGATGTACAGATCTACATCGGCATAAAAAATTGTGAAAACAGTTTTCTTAAATATTTTTTGCTATACGTTAGGTCTTATCTCTAAGTTGCATAGCCGATTATCCGATTTATCTCCGTTGAGATGAATGACGCAATATTTGATGGGAACCACTCCCCGATGAGCTTCAAACACAAAACAATGACGGTTCATCGTAGCCCTAACTCTGTGGACAAACACATGAATGATGGACTAATCGGTAGTGCTAAACTTCACCACATGCCTAATTTTAGTGCGTACGCTACACACCTCTCCGTCCGTGTTAGCTTTGTAACGACTAAACACGGGATGAACTTTCCATAACACTCTCACCTGAGTCATGCTTAATCTTGGTCAGAAACTCGTTGAACAACACTGAATGGTTTTGGGGTCTCTGGGTAGTTTTGGCTTTTTCGTAGTAATATTTAATCGCCCTGATGTTTCGTCCACCGCAGCGCTGACACACTTCGAGTTGACCTCGAACACCTTCCTGTCAACCCAAGCAGGGTTTCATTCTTGGACTTCTACGCTTGATAGGGGCATGCTACTGCGAGCAGTACTCTCATGCATGACTTGTTGCACTTTTCCGTGCTGCCCTGAGGTAACTACGCACACTTATGCGTCCCAAGCAGAGGCATTGTGCTATATTAAAGAAATGACAAATGAACAAGCAATTAAGAAATAAAATACGTGACTATATGACATATTATCTCTATCATCGCAAGGCTATCCTAGAATCTTCTCCAGTATCCACGTATGGCACATCCAGGGAAAGATCGTATCCTGCGGCATGACATTGCTCGTCGACTCGGGCGCATTGCTCAATCGTTACATTGTGTCCACGTACCCTATCCCAGATCGAATGACGCTCTGCACGAGTTAATCGAACGAGCCAGAGGAGACCTCAAGGCGATGGCTAAAAAAAAAAAAACATCCTGCACGTCGTAAGCTCGTCAACGAGTACAAAGCACTGGCAGTACGAGAGATCCTCACCATGCAGCAGTACATGTCGCAACTGCGAGAAAATACAAAGTGCTCGCAGGAAAAACCGCTTAGCCTTCCAAACTTCTTCGACTTCAACATGAAATATGATCCGATCGCGACGAGCTGATATCGAGAAAAACCTACCCAAAATCGATTCACAAGCCCTTCAACGAGAACAGGATAAGATCACGCGTCTTCCACCACCCCGACGCGTTGAAAAGCGTACGGAGGTGCTGACAAACGATTTATTTACGATCATTCCTATGTCCTTCAGCGCGGAGTCGATCAAAAACTTCTACAGCGCATTCTACGACCTACGGTAGAGACAGAACAACTCACACACGGCCATCAAACTTGGAATAGCTGTCAGTGTTCATCTGGTCAAGGAACACAAGAGCATCGACGTGTTGATCAGAGCCAGAATGCTCATCGTGTATCGCAGTGACGATTCAGTTACAACGTCGATGTCGCCTGGTCGTTTTTCCAGCGTCGCATCGAAGATTATCAAGAGTCAGGATCGGCATGGATCTTCGTCGGAGTCAATTCTTTCTCGTTTCAAACTTCCAAATTCACACCACTGCATGGAAGTAAGCACGTACCACTACCCCAGTAAATCCTAACCGCCAAAGCGTATATCAATGTCAAAAACAATGATGACTACTGCCCCGTATGGGCCATCCTCACCGCGTCACATACAACACAAGATCACGTCGATCGCATCTCCCACCACAAGCCCTATTTTGATACCCTTAAAACCACCGGCGTCACCTTTCCAGCATCGGTTAAAGACGTTCCTAAGCGGGAAGCGCTCAACGAGGGATTCTCCCTCAACCTGTTTGGACTCGATGACAAGGAAGCGAGCGATAAGCAGTTCGTCGTCTATCCAATGGTGATCTCACCCACAGCCTCACAACCCAGCATCAATTTGCTGTATTACCAAAACCATTTCGTGTATATCAAAGACTGCAGCCGATTATGCCGATCTCAGTACACACAGCTTAAAGATCAACGTTATTTCTGCTTTCGCTTCTTACAATGCTTTCCTCAATCTCAACGACTATCGGATCGTCAGAATACTGTCAAGAACTACAGGTTGTTCAGATGCCACGCGATGTAACACTACAGTTCGAACATCCCTGCAGAAAATACGCGCAGACGCTTCATATCGTCTTTGATTCAGAAGCCATCCTTGAAAAAGGACCCTCGCCAGATCCAAACCTTCTTTCACTCAAGTGAAACATTAACATGGCCCGTGCTCGTCGGATATAAAACCTGCTGTTCCGTCTATGACTGCTTGTCTTTTCCGTATCGTCAGTATCGCGGAGAGGATTGCATCCCCTGGTTCTTTGAACAACTCAAACAGGTATTGGAACGCATCCAGGACATCCGAAAAATCCAGCACCGATCATTCCACTCACCAAAGCAAAACTGAGACAACGCAAGTCGGCTCAGTGATGCCACATCTGCGATGAGTACTTCGAGATGCATGATAACAAAGTCAGAGACCACTTCCATATCACTGGTCACTCTCGAGAAGCTGCTCATGCCGATTGTAACTTACGCTTGAAAGATCCAGACTTCCTTCCCGTGATCGTATATAATCTACGAGGATATGATGGACATTTCACCGTGGTAGCGCTCAATCATCCTCACGTCAAATCGATGCTTGTTGAAGTAGGAACTCAGATCAAATGCATCCCCAACAACTTTGAAAAGTATATATCAGTGACCATTGGACGTTTCCGATTCATCGATTCGTTTCAGTTCATGTCGACATCGCTGGAAGAACTAGCCAAAACCTGTCCCCAGTTCACCCACCTCGAAAGGAAAGTTGGTGACAAAGCCGACCTTCTGAAGCAAAAGGAGTTTACCCCTATGAATACATCGATTCCTCCTCAAGCTTTGACGAAGCAGCGCTACCACCCCAAAACGACTTTTATTTCCGTCTAAGTCTGACATGAATCACCGATGATGAATATCAGTCCGCGAACAAGATATGGAACGAATTCGGCTGCACAACCCTGGGTGATTATTACGACGTTTATTTCAAAACAGATGTGCTCCTGCTCGCAGACGTTTTTCAAAATTTCAGATGAACATGCTTAAGCCATTACCAACTCGATCCACTCTGGTATTTCTCCTCACCAGGACTCTCCTGGGATGCCATGCTTAAACAAACCGGTGTGACCTTAGAACTCTTCACAGATCCAGACATGTTCATGTTCACCGAACAAATGGTACGAGTAGGTTTCATCGTCATCAGTAAAATACATGCCATCGCCAGCCACAAATACATGAAACAATAGCGACTCCACCAAACCTCCCGTGTACATCGTCTACAATCTCTATGGTTGGGCCATGTCACAACCCCTTCCTGAGGGAGATTTTCCCTGGATCAGCGAAGAACAATTCCTCAAGAAAGACAGGCAGGATATCTTGACGGCTGGGCTATTTTACCGAAGTCGATCTCAGCTACTCATCACATCTCCACGACGCTCATAACGATTATCCCTTCTGTGATGAACAAATTTTTGTCGACAACTCGAACAAGCTTTCCAGCACGGACTATTTCTTGAAAAAGTTCACAGAGTACTCAAGTTTCGTCAATTTCCGTGGATGAACCCTAAATCGATCTCAACACAGCACAACGCGCCAAAGCCACCACCGACTTCGAAAAAGACTTCTTCAAACTCATGAACAATAGCGTTTTCGGAAAAACCATGAAAAACATGAGACATCGAAAGAAAATCGAAATCGTTAATAACCAAGGTCGACGAGATACGCTCGTGGCCAACGATGCCATTCTCAGCATGAAAATCTTTGATGAAGAACTCGTCGCCATCGAAACTAGAAAAATTAATCTCTTGCCGGATAGGCCTATCTACGTCGGATCAGCCGTTCTCGATCTCTTCAAAATGCTCATGCTTGAGTTTCACTACGACTTCGTCAGGCATAAGTACGGTAATAAAGCCACACTACTCTTGACCGATACCGACTCACTCGTCTACGAAATTAACACTGACGATGTATACGCAGACATCTATCAACATCGTGAATACTTCGACCTCAGTGATTATCCTCGAGACTATCCCTTCCACTGCGATGACAATAGAAAGGTGCCGAGAAAATTCAAAGATGAAAGTCACGGCATACCCATCATGGAATTCATAGGACTTCGATCCAAAATGTACTGCATCACTCGTGACGATGGGATCCTCATGTAAAAAGTCAAGGAAGTAAAAAAAAAAACGTCACTGCCAATGTAGCCACCCATCAGCATTACACACAATCACTGCATGGACATCGCCAATACTACTCCATGAGAACTTTCCGTTCATTTACGACACCAGCTATCTACAACATTCATTAACAAAAAAGGATTATGCCCCTTTGATGATAAACGATACTCGACCAATGGCATTCACACTCTCGCTCATGGACACAAAGACATACCAAAATAAGCCAACAAAAAAAAAAAGAGCCAAAGGAAAAAAAAATGGCAAGAGAAAAGAAGACCCAGGGGTGGTCCAGAACTCCCACACCCCAGTAGTATAGATCCATAGGGACACTCGACCACTCTTTTATCACATAGTGATAAAAGTGGTCCAGAACCCCCATTTCTCTATACTACCTATATTTTATAAAAACAAAATGATGATAACAATAATAATCACAATTAAACAACATCCAGTGATACCTTATAAACGCTAGGCGAGAGCTTATTACTCATTTCTTTGGCGCACAGCGTCGGCTGTGTCAAAGACAGATGCTTTAAATATTACCAAAAAATATTCCAATGTCAAGTCAGATGACTCAGTGTGCTACTTGCTCTGTTTAAATGTAATAGATTTATCATTACCTTACTATCACTGTTATTCTGTTTCATACGATTGTGGATCATTTATTTTTTCATGCTTTATTTTATTTCTGGATTTGTTTTTTAAATATTTTTTATATATTTTATATTAAGCCTCTGACGAATCGATGCTTCACCTAACGGCAGACGTGGAGATCTATGGTAATAAATCCCTACTTTATATTTGATATGCAACATTATTACATATCCATTTAATCTTACATGGCAGACCTGGCGTTCGATACAGCTGTTCAATCCTGATTTCCGTATGACACATCCGGAATAGAACTACTTAGGTTTCTTCGTTAAAGTCAACGCCTTTAATATTTTTTTACACGCAATGAATCGAACTTTTAAAAATCCCAATTCGTTCTGAATTGCACTCATACATTAAAGCCAATATATTTAGAAAGCATAAAAGAGGGAGTAGGTAATAAATATAAAACCACAATCGTGTTTTGTTTCAAAGTGAGGGGAAAGAACTCGTTTGATATGGTTATGAACGGCTTCGAAGTTTCCCTACCCTAAAATCATTCTTTCTGCCGACTCAGAACAAAATAGGTATGCAATTTTGTGTATGTATTGTTTCTGATTGAGCAAAGGAGAGAATGCCTTTGTCAAAAAATGCCATTTACAACTTCAGACGATCTTTGCTGCCAACACGAGAGAGAACAACGTCTGATCACAATCGATACATGTTCAGATTTGAAATCATTGAAAGAACTACATGTATGCATATTAGCTATCGCTGATAAACCACCTTTCACGTTTAAATATAGTTTACATTTGATCCAAATGAACATGAGCAGTGCATTGCTGGTTCTTGCAGTACGAAGCAACAAACAGTACATATAAGTTTTCCTAATTTTCGAAACAGATTATAGCTTATAATGACAACTATTCCGTAGGAAGGTATTGTTTTTGCAGAGTCCAGTACGAATAGATTGTATCTTCATATACACGTCACATAAGCAATTCACCTTGAAAAAAAAAAAATCCAGTTGATACTCAGAATAATAAGATTATAAATAGAATTACCATTTCTTCAGCAGCAAAATACGTGTTTACCATCGTTTACACGAAATATATTTACCATCTTCGGTACTTAATATGTATGTAATACCTCTGTTTAATATGTTGCCATCCATTATGCAAATAATAATAATAATAATAATAATAATAATAATAATAATAATAAGACTAATAATAATAATAATTATAATAAACCAGGTAATAAGAAGAAATATGACACATCTAATTAAAGAGCGTCAGGCAAAATCTCATATTGAAGTGGAATAAATGATGATATTTACTAGTATTTGGGACCTCAAACGAATCTACTAATATACGGTAAATGCACTTTATTTTCTTATTGTATATTGATAACTTTTGATAATTTTAAATGTTATAATTTTGAACAGATTGAGACTGACACAATCAACTTCCTTTTTGAGGGTTCTAGGCCGGTCCTAAGAGGAAAGGTATTTTCTCCTCCCAATATGTATACGTCACAAAGATATCTCGCAGTTGATTTTTCATGGATTTGAGACTAATATCTGATTCTCCAGCTACAAATAAAGTATCCATGCAGTAGATCTAAAAATGACCCGTATGAGTTCTTTTCAATCCAATCAGCCTCGAATGACAAAGAGATAGTGATATCACACTAATTTCCATCCATGTTTCTTCGCTTAGCGGTTTCATATTACGAATTCCATGCCCTTCCAGGGCAAATTAACTTTGTTTGGACTAAGGAATGAATAATACGAAATCATTCCCATTCTAACATAATAAACGTATTCAGCCACTGTTTATTGTGCAATCCAAGAATGGATTTTTAATTTCAGCATAGGCCTCTAGTCATGATTGCAGCTGAAACAAACTCTAGTGAGAAGCAATAATCACTGTTAAGTTAGTGATTTTCCAAGTCAGAAACCTGGTTTTTAGATGAGTATTGTAGCGATGGGTCTCTATACCTAAACAATTGCAGGTTAATTTAAATCCAATCCGTTCTAAAAACAAACAAAATCTTTGTTCACGAAAGATAAATAATTTTCAAACAGCTTTTTTTTCAAACATCACAGTTTGTCCAATGGAAAAATGATAACTAATATTTAAAAACAAACTTCAGCCAGGTTGATTGATTCGTTGTAGTGTAAATCTTCGCATCAAGATGCACTAAAAGAAGATTTAAGTGACTAAAGTACTATCTCTGCAAACTATATATATATAT
>JAECUM010007117.1:0-62735 GCA_016617855.1 Megalonaias nervosa | reverse complement strand
TTCAATAATTTTAGTAAATATATTTCCTAAAAATCCTCCAACTATTTTTCTTCTGTAAACTTTTTTTCTTTGTCTCATGTTATACAACGAGGTTGTACAAAACTTATTGGAATCGCAGGTGTAGGTAATAAGTAACAACTTCATTGTTAAGATCAAGTTGTCGTCCAGACTGATCCGTCAATTGCATATTTATTTCTGTTATTTGATCTTCAACATTTAGCGAATAATAAATAACCTGCCGTGGATTAATTTGCATAAGTGAACCCGGCGGAACGTCCGGCGAAAAACTGTATATTGTTTGTCCTTTACTGCCTTTAGCTGAGTAAGATCCAAATGCAATATAGCAATTTATTAATATTGTGTTTACGATAGTTATATTTACTGGCAGATCACCGTCATACGTTACAGTTTGTTCCGTATTTGATCCGTACCGATGATGATAAAATCCGAGCAGTGACGCAATGCTTGCTGGCGATGAAAAATCGATCATCATATTATTCTTTAATATTATTCTAGCGCGTAACGTATTATAATTTGGTGTTAGCTCGAAGTTGTCAGCGTCCGCATTGTTTTTTGCAATAACCTCTTTTATTGTTTTATTTAGATCAGTGATATTATAAGCGCCTTGTGGAATTGTAAATCTTATCCACGACGACAATTTCGGTTGAAATGTAAATTCATCATTAACATTAGTTTTTACGTTAGCCATAGAATGCCACGCCGTGCAGGAAATTAGTCCAATTTCATATTTTTCTAAGGATCCAGTTGTATTGGTGGAATATAATTCACTGAAAAATTTGCGCTATCTTTTGCAGTGGTGCTAGAGTCGAGTAATAATGTTGCTGACATCTTTATTTGATTATATAATTATTTCGTATTCGTCCGATGTTAGTAATTCTTTCAATCTTAGATGATCAATTATATCAACTACTTCACTGTCAATTTCAACACCAACATTTCCAGCTTCTTTCATGATATCAACAGCATTAATCTGCCGATCATATCAGCTGTTGATGTAAATACTCTTACTCCAGTTCCAATTTTTTTCCACTGCGACGACGATCGTGATAATCAAACCAACCTTTTAATAGTATTCCTTCATTAAGTTTATTTTTAAATCTCTCTACTGTATCCCTAAAAACAAAAGCAATAACGCCATTTCTGTAGGCGTCCTCATATTTATTAAGATCTTCAATTTTTGTAACTTTTTTCATATCCTTGTAAGCTTTCACACCGGAGTTTACAATATCGTCTAGTTTTATAATTAGTTCATCGTATCTGTCTTCTTCCCAATTTTCAATATTATCAACGTTAATATCATGATTTACTGAAAAATTATCATATTCCTGATCTGTTATTTTAACTTGCGCTCGCTCTAGAATAAGTTTTCTTCGTTGTTCAATATCTGGTACAACCGCTTGTTGATTAATGTCCCCTGTTACAGTTGGCTCAAATGTTGTTTCTCTTACCATAACTGGATCTTGTTGGCTGTCCGTCACAGTTGACTGTAACCTGTCTCATATGGATCAGCTTGTCTGGCAGTAGGGTTATCTATATGCGCCACAAGTGGTATGACTAGTATTCGGTTTTCATCTATATATTTTGCTTCGGTGCTCAAATTATTAAGGTTGCTATCGAACCTGTTTCGTTTTATTTGATTAATGGCTTTGATGTAAAAATCGGCGATAATACTGTGTCGGAATTTTCTATTATTTTCTTGGTAATTTTCATTTCTTGGCACTACCTCGTGAATATATTTCTGATTTTCTTCCGCTATCTCCGTTAACTTTTTAATTTTTTCATTAACGTCGTATTCTTTCTTTAAAATCTCGCATACTCTTGAATCCATGAAATTGTGTTCTTTGTTGAACGACTTATACTTATGATCTTCTATTTTGTTGTTTATATTTTCTAGAGCAGCTTAGAATCTTTCTCTGTCTTGAACAGCCAATCAATGCTCTTTTCTAAAAGCTTCTCTTTAATCTTCATCTTCTTCATACATCTCCCTTAAAGCTTTATCAGTTTTACTTTCCGTTCCTTGTTGTTGCTTTTTTATATCCTCCTTCATCATCATCTTATCCAACGTTATTCTCGTTGGCTCAAGTGTCACCATCTGCGATAATTTTCGTTCAAGCGCTAACGGATCACGAATCAACCGATCTATCTCAATTTGTCTTCTGTCAGGATTAATCATATACTCTGTAAGTGTCTCAGCCAACCTTCTTCTTTTTTTCTTTCTCAGATCTTGCAATAACGGTTTCTTGTTGTTCTTTAATTAATCCAAGTAAACCTTTTTCCTGTAATTTTTTAAGTTCTTCTTCCAATGGCGGTAAAGTTTCAGGTTGTTTTCCAAGTAAAGCCTCAGTAACTGGTTTTAAAATTCTAGATGATTCCTCCGCGCCAACTACTTGTCCACGTCGTGCTTCTTGAACTTTTTTTCTAAATTCTGCATGAGATTGAGCATTTTTTAAAATAGATCTATATATTTTCTGTACTTTGCTCGTTTATCCATATTATTCAATAACGGTTTGATAAAACTTTACTCTAAATACTTTGAATACAACAGCGGAACATGTTTTTTTAATCATGTGCAAATTTATCGAATAAAAAGAAATTATATTTATCTTTTGTTGCCTTATGATACAGTTCAATAAATTTATCTTTTGTTACGTCGCCACATTGCTCGTTTGCAATATTTCTGACGTCAACGTTGTCGAGTCCGCGAAATAATATAAAGCAACCTGTCTTTCGTCTAATAAAATTATCGACGTTGTAAAATCCCTGAGCGAGATAGAAAGAGATACATTTTTTATTAAGTGACAGTGAAAAAAAAGATCTTATTTTATTCATCTCTTCATTATTAAGTGGAATATCATCAAAAACAACTATCTTATGCTCATCTGAGTCAAGTTGATTAACTGGAATAAGTTCCTCTGGTGGTCTAATAATAAAAAAATCTTCACCAGCCTCAAGATCATCACGAAGCTTGTTATTGTATTCGTTCAATAATTCGTTTTTATCCTGCTGTGGATTAATTGTATAAATATAAACTCTGTCGTAGTTAAAATTATCGCCCAGCATTAAATTCAGCAGCAGATTTGTTTTCCCCGATCCAGTTCTCCCAACAACGAGATAATGACAATCTGGCAGATCATTGTTGTGTTTATGTTGCACCAGCCGTTCTGTGTCAAAATTTAATATCGACGATGACTTTGCCATGTCATAAACTAAGTTTATATAAAATTGTCAGACAACAAACAAATAAGGAGCTATTATAAAAAATTTGGAACAATATTAGGAGATTCGTCGGCTGTAAGTAAAAAAATTATTGGGTTGGAAACTCACCAGCAAATGTTGATAATACACAAACTGCAAGTTATGCGCAACTAAAATCTGTTGACGATAACAAGATTAATAAGAACGGCAATACAATGACAGGTAACCTGATAATTAGCAATAACTCAAAAATATCTGGATGACAAACAACCTCACCACCAGCTAATGAGACTGATGCTATTAGTTACGCTCAGTTAAAAGAAGAACTCATCCCGTATTTAAAACGATCCGGTGGACCAATGTCAGGTAACATAAATATGAGAATTAACAAAATAACAACGGCATATGTTCCAGTTAACCCTAATGATCTGACAAATAAAGCGTATGTTGACAGTCTGTCTAGTGGTATTAAACGAACCAAAAACAATGTTGGATATATTCCAACACTTTTTAAGGCAGCTGATAACCGAGTTGGGTTTGAGGTAAGCGCATCGACATATTATCCTGAAAATTACCCTCATTACGCTTTCTCTGATAGACCAGAATGGACTACTAACGGAGAAGTTGAAAACTTTTGGATTAAAATTAAATGTCCCATTGCAGTTGCTATTTGGCAATTTCATTTGCGCGGTCGATTAAACTCTAGTGTTGGTCGAATTTATAATTGGCGATTGGAAGGATCAAACGATGATATCGACTGGGCAATATTGTATAGTACAGAGAACACGTATCTTTCAACAACACAATATTTTACGACTCCAACAGGAAAGACTGTCAACAAGTGCTTGTATTTTCGAGTTTATGTTGTCGCTGCTGAACATCCGTTTCCAGGATTGACAGCATTTCAAATATATACACTCGATGATCAAATTGAATCTAATGCTATGAAATATTGTCAGAACCATCAATTATAACCATTGCAAGAGAATTTTATGATAATATTTTTAACCCCAAAAAAGATGTTGGAAACGAATCACTAGCGGCACGTGTGATAAATACTAGAAAATTTTTTAGAATTACAATGATACATTCTCCACTGTCAGAACAATTTTTTATTCTTGTTATGCATATGCGAGGACCACAACTAATAAAAGCAATAGGAAACTTTGATATTATAAGCAGATATTGTCATCCTGATGATTATCTAGAAGAACAAAAACAAGCTGAAATCCTGTTTTAAAAAATATTGCTTGAGCTTGATTTTAAAAATATAGGTTTGATAATGCGTTCAGGCCTATTAAAACACGAATAGCACAGGAGGAAAAAATAAACGATAACTATAATCGTCTCAACAAACTAGCGGAATCTAGGATAATAAGAATAAGAAGGAACAAGGAGTTATACAATAGTTTTCTAAAACGAGAAATTTTTAAGTACCTCGGTATGTACTACCATGACAAGGAAACCCTAGTTAAAATCGTTGCCATGACAGCGGATACGGAGTTAATTATAAAAGTATACTCGAATGCACTTTTACCAATGATGCGTAAAAAAGAGCCAGAGTTTGATCCGATTATTGTTGACAGATCACTAAAGATAATCAAAATTTTTAACGATGAAATTAGTTATCTCGACGATTATGAGTGAGAAAAGTAATTTAAGAAGTCAATCAAACAATATTTGAAGCAAAGTTTAATTCTTATTACGACATAAGTGATGAAGGCGATGTTCCACTTCCATCGCTCCAACGCTCTGGACAATTGTCATTACGAAATTATTACAAACATTACGAAAAATCATGGCTAAGAGTAAATGATTTTACTCGTATTACCTTTCTTGGACGAAAATCACTCCAAAAATTAATGCTGTTAAATTTCGTAGTCGCATACGCAGTAATCAGACAACATCTTGTCCACAAAAATTTTACGTTGGATCAAATAAGTTTGGTACTTGGATTTGTTGATGAAACAAAAAGAGAATAGGGTAATTTTGGTGAATGAAACGGATTGGTATGAACGTGAAGTAGAAAACACGTTTGATTCCTACAGGTGGTTGAAGAAAAATTAGGTATTGACAGATAAACGATATAATGATATTTCATCAGATGTTTATGACAAGTACAGAGATTTTATAGCTGATCCTAACAATAATAAGTTTCGTGAATTTCTTGGTTCAATTGTTGGTGCTACAGCTTTTAATATTGTATAAAAACTGTAAACAAATATTGTATAACGAAAAAACAGATCGTCGATTTTCAATCATATTTCAGAGGAAATTCCAAACAAGATGTTCACGCACTAATGCAATATTACAAATTTTATCATAAAAACCTCTGGTGTGTAAAACAATGTTACAAGTATTACAGTAGAATGCTTCGAGTAATATCATATTTACCACTGCTAATGACAAGCCCTGATATAATTTCAAGTGAAGCATTGTTAAATCCGTTTTTGTTAATAATATCAGGTGTTGGTGTTTTTCTTTCAACAGCGTGTAAGAAAATTGAGCCTCGACTTGAGACCAAAAAAATGCTTGTAAAACAGCAAGTATCACTTATAAAAAATTACTTGATCAGATACGATCTTATTTGCGAGGTGTAAAATATTATATGGACGATTTAATACGCGAGTTTCGTATTATTGACAGTATGTTAACAGATATTCTGCCAGTGAGAGTCAGCAGGTATGAAAAAGGTTATCAAAATATGGTCATAGTAGTAATAGTAAATGAGTTGTTTCTATCTCAGAGACCCCCTACCCCGACAAAACATATTTTGTCAGAGATATGCTAGGAAAAGCCTTATCATATGAAAGTCATTATTTTGAGCTAGAAAAGGCTGGTGAAGAAAATGTCAGCATAGAAGGGTTTTGGAGAGGTAGGTTGTCTCTGAGATAGAAACCTCATTTACTATTACTACTCTAGACATCAGTATGAACTGCCACCCTGCAGACATCGTAGCGATATGACTAACAAATTGTTAAAGCTACGTTAAAAATCCAAATCACACACACGCTCGGACAAAAATCATGCGCATTCAAAATTAACAATGTTTTTAAGCTGAATCACATCAGACCCAGCTGTTTTCTCATAATGATTTTCACACGTTTGCACGCTGCCACCAAGTTATCTTTACGGTTATTGTCACAGGGGCTCGTTACAAAGAAAATTAGGAGTATCCGTCAATGAATAGAGGGGGGGGGCAGCCTGTAACAATATGGACACCCATCCCCCAGCCTTCTATTCATTGACGGATACTCCTAATTTTCTTTGTAACTGGCCTGTTTGTTAATATTAAGAGAAGAAATAAGACGGGGCAAAGATAAAGATACAAAATTTTATATTTAAAAAATTATGAAAATAAAGCAAAACAAAAACAAAACAAATACAAATACATAAGAATTTGAAATGTTTGCTTTATCTCTGCTTTTTTTTAAAAAAAAAAAAAGAAATATCGATTAAACTCAATGAACATAACGGCCTTACATGCAAAGAGATGTTTTAAACTTAGAATACTTAGAATAATTGAAATATTTATTTGATAAATAATTTACTGTATACAGATGGGAGGTGAGACTTTAACCAGATTAAACGTGTCAACGCATGTTTAAAATTACAAGTAGTGGAGCAGACACGTGCTACCTTCAACTCAATTAACAAATAAATAAAGGCAGGACAAGGACAGTTTCAAGATGTTGTTTATGCATTATACAATTTAATTAATCTGGGATTATGATTTTGTTCCCACTATATTTCCATTGCAAAATAAATGTCCTTTGAATGAAACGGACAAAGAATATAAAAAAAATTGAAATGACCGTTGAACAAAGGATATTATATCCACATTACTATTGTATACATCGTGGACTGAAAGGCCGAGTATCGATATGTGCTGAACGATTTGATTCACTTTCAGATTTCTTATAGCTGCATTTCCACTGGCTAATTAAAAGGTCAACGGAAGATGACCCTTAAGGGGTCGCTGTCAAATCTTCACGTATGACGTAGAGATCTGATTTTAATCAGATTGGTGTCATACGACGATTATGATGAAGTTGTATACTCTCTCGCTTATGCTTCCGTTTTTTGATTTGATTAATATTCTAATGATAATATGCTGTTGTTCCTCTTATCCTCTTTTTTCCTGGTATATGTTCTTTTATTGGTAAAAGGGGGAGGGGGTAATCGAAAACTTGTCAGCAGACCCCTTTAGTCCAATTTTTAGAGCCGGTCTTACAGCAACAACGGAATTTTATATTAAAAAGAACATAAATTTGCAAGCTTTTAATCTTTTGTTTTTGATGCCTATTCTCGCACTTTTTCAAACTAATATATTCCACTAAAGATCAGCTTTGGTTTGTCCAATCAGCTTACAGTCTGTGGTGTCAGCTGTAGAAAACCACATTTGTTACGTCTTGAAATTTCTTTTTTTTTTTTTTTTTTTTTTAACATTGACCTAACTGTCTGTTCAATGAAAACTCTTCGCTCTTTGTTTGCAGATTTTCCCCGGAACTGATCATAACCTGTGCAGTTTTACAGAGGGTCGAACGATCAAAGATAAATCAAATAAATATGGAAAGCTGTCAGTCAGTCACATGTATTTTCTCTGTATTATTTGACCTCTGCTACTGGAATAAATTACAGTTAAGTAAATGTCAGGTTGATGAGACAATCAGTCAATGCCGTCGTGCATTCAATAACCCCATGTCGATTATTTCATTTTTTAAAAAAAATCATTTGTCGTTGTTTTTTGATAGAGGGAATTCGTTGGGAGTGCACACTTATGAAAACCATCGCTAAGGATCTCAAATATTAATATTTTTAAAAAAAAACAAAAACATTTATAGTGGAAAGTCGTGTATATCTAGCTTTGACGTATCAGTTTCTCTAACTGTTATCTAAAATAATGTCCGGTAATTTCACTCAAATGGATAAATGTGGAAATAATTCAATAATAGCTCTGCCAGGACCAGCTTCAACTATTCAGGACCTGTAAAATGATTTATAACGAATTAGTCAGTAGTAAATATTGGGTGGGTGGGTGGATGGGTTGGTGCAGGGTGTCGACGCGATACAGTCATACACAAGGCCGGATTAAAGGCGGAGCAAATAGAACAGGCTTCAAGGCCTCCGGCTGGCGAGGTAGGGGAAGGGGAACTCAAACTACAGTGAAATGCGGAGGGATCACTATGCCTCCTACCACCGTAATCCGGCCTTGCTCGTGTATGGGTACACAACGTGTGTCCTGTCTTATCATGAGATGGATTCTTCCTATAGTATCTTTCATTATCGAAGCAGATACATATCCTTTTAAGCTTTGGAAAATAGGTAATAAAAATACTAGCAAACCTAGTTAACGTAACCTGTATTTTCCTAGCTAAACCCGCCTTGACAATGAAACAAAAACAATAAAAGGAAGATACAAGAAGATGACGATGGTGTTGATAGTGGTGGTAAAGGTTTGGGTAGTGGTGATCTCAACTGCTACGAAATATCATTACCAGCAGACCCACACACCCGCCACCCACCCCGACACAAATGTTGTTATGGGTTTAACGCCATATGCCTATAACTCTTGGAGGAAGAATCCAGGAAAGCCACACTTAATAACCACCGACCCACGGGAAACTCTAATGGCAAGCTTCCTCACATACCCAGTTAAGCGTACATGTCAAACATGTTCGCTTCATTAAGCCCAGCCTACACCATCATTCCACTATTGTCCCAACATCCGTGCATTATGTATAATTTCAGTCGATTTTGATTATCACTGGTATGTAATTAGAGGACTACTTGTGTCAACTTTCAGAGTAATGCAGCTGTATCGATTGTAACATGTCATGCATACTTTCATCGTCATTGAACGTCAATACTCACTCAAAAATTGAAAGTGCACAGAGGCACGCGCTCCTCCGGTCGGCCAATATATGCGCAGTTACACTTATTTGTTTTGTGTTTCGTTTTCTTGGGGCGTTTGTTCGTTTTTCAATTTTATTTATATTCTCTTTATTATCTCCGTAATACGATACACAGGGCCACGGACAGGGTAGGACAACCGGGACTAAATTCCATGGGTCCACAAGGGTCCCATCGTCAAAGAGAAGACATTTTTTTTTTGTAATTCACAGGGGGCTTACTGAAGAATTTTTACTGGGGCCCACAAATCCTGTTCTCGGGCCTGACGATACATACAAATATCGGGTGCCTTGACACTGATGCATAGCATATGGTTGCAAATGTAGAAGTACACTATGGCGATTTGGACAGTTTTTCTTCGTGCAGCTAGTGGGAACCTCTATTTATGAGAAAAGAACTTATCTCTTCCTTAGCATGGTACAGCGAAAAGCACCGTTAAAATCCTATCATCATGCTGTAATTGGCTATATAAACACCATGTCACACACTTTCAACTCATTGGCGGCGAGAGGGTTCGAGGCGCCGGTCGTAATGTTCCTTAGTGGCGACCCCACCGTGCTAAAGAGAGTAGTCTTACGTCAATTGCCAACCTCCCCCTCCTAAATATAAGTTGTATGACGGATTGTCCCCGTTACACTGAGATGAAGGTGAAATACTATGAAACTTTCAGCTGCAAAATTAGCTCCCAATGTTGCCCCCCCCCCTTCGCCTGACGCCAGGGGGAACTTGTCTCATTCCAATCCCCAATTCCTGTCGCGCCGCCACTAAATCAATCTTTTTCCTGACCCATAAATTAAAGAAGTTTCGTTAGACAAACAAGGTACTAGACGGCTTCGCTTGTTCTTCCAGGCAGCTATTACTGCCAAATAAACAGCTTGATTGTTTGTCAGCATGCATAGCTTCTGTTATGTGCTAAGTTTCACAGTAATCCACACAAAAAAACTGCGAGAATTGTTGCATTGACAACAGTCTGTCGTATATACAGTACCCAGCTGTGTGTCGAATAAAAACAATAACTCTTACAAGAATCGTGGGAGCGTAACATATATTTGTCAATAAGTGCAGCTTAAGACAGTAGCCATAATAAGTCTCTAGCTTCACAGCAATTTATCGACAACAAATGAAAGAAAGGAAAACTGCAACAAAAGCCGTGGAACTAGTTTTCGCTAACGTGATTGTGCCCTGCATTGCATTTAGCTAGAGAATAACAAGGGCAATAACTCTAACAAAACTTTATGAACCAAAGTGATTTGTCGATATGCACATCTTCAGGTGATAATAAAAACATTTCCAAGCCTCATGGCTCAAGAACTGCCGAACTAGTTACGCTTGCGAGAATATGCAGCAAACTGTTCCAAGCAACACGACTGAAAGGGAAATAACTCTAAAAGAAATTGCGAAAGCAACGTGATTTTCCTATAGTGTCATATTCAGGTGATGGCTCTAATATTTACCCCGTTTTACAAGATGCGCAGCTTCAGATGATGATCCTAATATTTGCCAAACTTCATGGAAATCCTTCAAAAAGCGCTGGACTAGTTGCGCTGGCGAAATTGTAAATTACACTGCTACAATACAAAAGGGGCAATAACCGAAGCAAAGTGAATTGTCGTTATGCGCATTTTCCGGTGATGACCACAGTATTAGCAACTTTCGTGATAATGTGTCATAAACTGCGGAACTAGTTGCGCTAACGAGTACTGAACAGAAGTACAGACGAACGGACAAGAGGACTGCTTTGAAAGTAAGAAAAGGAAGAAAAGAGGCATGCAAAATTACATTTCTTTTACGAATAACGATAGCATGTGACCCTGTTCTGAGACTAAAATACATGCCTTGTATACATTAACTGGCATTATATATTTTGAACAACGATATGAAAAAAAAAATGATTCATGTATCATTGTTGGTATTTTGGTTGGGAGTGGCTAAATGCATTATACTTTCTTTCATGTAGTTTCCTCCTATGTATGCCGTTGACGTTTAAGTAGCGCAAAACGATCCTATCGGCTCCAGCCTGTACATTTTCAATTTCAGCTTTTTTATGATGTGAACAATTGTCAAAATTATGTAACCGTATTCAAAAATTGATCTGACAAAAAAGAAAGAAACAACCTTTAATGACTTCCTATTAAGCCTGAATTTCAAACTGATGCATATCGATCGTTTACACAATTTTGTGATTATATTTTGAATGTGTGTATGTGCCAAGAGAGAACTTCGTCAATAGCTAAGCTTAATTGTTATTTGAAAATTTGCATTAATAGCAACTGTACTGTTCATTAATAGTGGATGGTAGTATGCATAAGAGACTGTATAAATACGATCATTGATTTAATTTTGATATCATTACAGGTATCAAGCGTTTGATCTGCACATGTTGGAATTTTATATTCATTCAAGACGTCAAAAGCCAAGGCTTGATACTCGAAAATAATTGATAAGGAAGTTCCATCAGCAGTAAATCAGCAGTTAATATAAATTAAGAATAAATGTTGTTTAAGTGAGGATCATTTGGAGTACTGTCTTTACATTCCGACTCTCTGAGCTAAAACCTTTTATAACAACTGTTTGTGTCCTGTTAGAAAGATATTTCTGAACTCAATCCAGTTTTCTATCATTGATCCCAATATTTCAAATTCTGTGGATTAAACCACCATCCTAGACAAAGTGGAAAGTTAAATTTAAGTCACAAAATATAATTCTTATATCTTTACCTTCATCAACAGCTTTATACAAAAAAGTATTATAAATATCCCATTATTGTAAAACTGCCGAATCTTTCAGTGCGAAGTCAGACTGTAGATGGCTAATTAGGCTATTTCAAGGACTAAACTTTACATGGATATATGAAAACACATCTTTCAAAAAGTACATATAGAACACAGATTAGCAATGACATCTACCATAAGTTAGAGACGTCTCTTTTGTCTCCATTATGGAATGAAATGGGCTGACATTTACTTGGTTGAAATCCGTTGGCAAATGTTACTGTAATAAAATAGATCCGCATTCTGTGTGTTGTCTGGGATTATTTTCGTTCTCTTACACTCTGTGAGCTAGTGTTGATATAATTAGGTGCAATATCAGAAGAAAGTATGTTGAGTAAGATATCTGCTTCTTGAAATTCTTTGCATTTAATGACTCCTGCTTCAACCATGGACCCTGTAGACTTTTATTGTTTAAATGGAAAAAATATTTGTATGGTTCAATTTTAATTTATTTATTTATTTTTTATAGTTTCTTAGCTTGTTTATTGATTATTCAAATTTAAATTCATAAACACATCTTATGATATAAAAATATATTGTATAATTACCTCATCGAATTACACCTTCATTCTCATTTTATCAAGCTAGACGAGCCAGTATCGAAACGTTATATGCATTGTGGTATCATCATTTGTATTGATTTAAATCCATTCTTAATAGTCTTTATTGTATAATCAACCATTTACAATTCTAAAGATCGTTGTAAATTTACTGTTTAACTCAAATTAGGTCATTTAATTTTATGTCTAAAGAAAGTTGAAGAAATCTTACAACATGATCTGTGATTGCCCAAAATTGCAGCAAATATCGTTATTGCAATATTGGTTGCTACAGAGACCTCATCGTAGTGTGGTCTCTCTAAGGCTATACAAAGAGGGCTTCAGCGATCTCATCACATTGTTGTCTCAATCAAGCTGTACAAGAGTGTTTCATTTATCTCATACTGCAGTGTAGTCTCCTTAAAACCACACAAAATTTTTGAGGTTTAATCAGAGTGTTGTATCAGTAAGCTATACAAAATGATACATAGATCTCATCATAGTGTGATCTCAGTAAGCTATACAAGAGTGCTTCAGAGATCTCATCACAATGTGGTCCCAGTAAAGCTATAAATGAGCGCTTCAGAGATCTTATCTTATACTCTTTGGTCTCCGTAAAGGTATACAGAAGTGCTTAATATACTTCCCTGCAGTGTAATCTCCATAAGGCGATAAAGACTTTTTAAGAGGTCTAATAGTGTAATCTCAGTAAGCTATACAAAAGCATGCAGCACAGATCTCACATGTTTTAGAATTAGTGGTAGCAGAAACTGACAAGGCCTCTCAAAGGAAAATATATAACATTTAGGATTGATAAAACACGTAGTAATGATTGGATGTAGCTAAATTTTGAGAATGATTTTATTTCGTATTTTAAGCAACAGCATTGTCAAAGTTTACGATTTTTGTGTATGGTCATCTTTTTTTTTTTTACTCGTGAAAATATATTTGAGAATTACTCATTTTGCGTTGAAAAATGAATGCAGAAAGAATCAGTAATTGGATCCCGTTGGAGTCAATAGACACTCCAGCATGCCACAGATCTGGTAAGCTTCTCAAATGACATAACTCAAACAGCTTACACTATGGACTAATTTAAAGAATCAGACAAAATAGTGCAGACGACACTAATGACAGATTTTCCCAGGAACGATTCAGTTATATATTTAGAACGACCACCGCCTTTTTAATGCATTCTGCGTCCATGAAATTTTTATATAATATTCATAGATACTTCAACGACTGCCTTCTGTTGAGAAAAAAGTAACAACAACAAAACCAAACAGACAAACAGCGGAAGCAGCAGTGGAGGGCGACGAAAGGATGGCATGAGAAAATCGGCTGTGATCTTCACGTTTTTCAATATAAAATGAACACCTCGAACCATGATTCTTTTACAGAAACTTGATACAACTGATTCTTCAACTGTTAGTTGGTCAGAGATACCAGTATTGTTGCAGATTCGACCCCCGGGGTTCATAGCTTCATGGCAATCACATTATCTAAGCTCAGTAGTTGAAGTCGGATAATATTGATAGCAATTACTGCACCTAGTCAAGAATCAGTGAACAAACTAGCAGTCGAGTATAGTAAAGATTCGATAACTAATACGTAAATTATCCAGAATTTCGCTTAAACGAACAATCATGATGAATCATATAAAAAACAAAAAATAATGATTATTGGAATTTATCAGTAAGACGATTAAATCCTCCAGAGAGTTCTGATTATAGGAGTTGGACAGTATTTCATACAATGTCACTTAATGTGATAATTTAACTCGGCTCATTTATTTGACAGCCCGGTTAATCAGACGTGTGTAATGGATAGGATTTGAGTCAGATTACGCCGTGTAATACAACCAGGTAGAAAATTCAAAACCAAACTTATCATGAAATAAAAATGATCAAATTCATCAGCTTCACCAAACGCACGATGTTTCAAGGATTGGCTAATTATATACTGTAGTTACGGTTGATATTGATTATTTATACAACATGGATTAGATCAACATACTGCTTCTTAATAATGTACAATCGATATATAAGTTTTAAAATCCGTTTTTCTTCTGGTCTTTATAAATACAATCGATTCAGAAGTGCCAAACCCAATTTCATATCTTGCCTTCACTCAGGGAGCCTCGGAAGATCTCCTGGTGCAGTGTCAGACTTGTAATCCAAGGATTGCGGTCTCGATACTCGCCCAGGCCAGACCATGACGGCTGCCTCGGTCTGTTCTTATGAAAGACATTAGATTCCCATCTTATTAAGCTTGATGAATTCAATAATGTGTTGAAAATGCTATTAACAACCAGCATCCAACCTTATAAATACGCTGGGTTTGACAGCAATTTTAAATGTTGTCCCCTTGCTAGACCGTCAAGATTTTTACAGAGTTTCTTGCCAAGACTGTCATGCTACAACATGTATAAAATTGTGATTCGTTTCCAAACCGATATTTTATAATTTGAAAAATCTTTTCTTGTTTATTCTATTTTTAATATCGCCACCTTCATCATAAAACACTTGAATAAGCTATGGTCTCGTGTTAGTATGCTGCGTCCCAATTGTGGATGACTGTGTTATTCTTGTCTGTCCGTCTTCCTAGTCCATAAACTTTTTGGCATTATCAGATTCACTTGTTCTAAGAAATTAAGCACTTCCTGGTGACAACTTGTACAAAATGGAAGAGTAATAATTGGGAAAAAAACTTATTTGAGATACTTATAAATATAGTTTTTACCACACACACACACACACCCAGAGACACAGAGAAGGTCTTATTTAAGTCGAATATACAAAAGGCACACCAATTTAGTGTTAACATTGTCCGTCCGACACACATTTGTTAACTGCATTTATATTGATTTGCATGTGAATTCATTTTTATTATTATTATTATTATTATTATTATTATTATTATTATTATGTAAATATGTCTCTACCTCTGCATACCATAAAACAGATTATCATTGTAAGGTATCAGTTTTTTCCATACTTGATTCAAAACCAACAACGGTCTGTATATATGCATAGTCCCCCGATTTACATGGAACGAGATTGCTATCCTGAATTGATCAATGAATATCATGGAATAGAAAATTAGCGCTAACTTAACAGACACCGCTCTTTGTTTAAGAAGCTGTAGTCGATTGCGGAATATTTATTGTCTTTAATCTAATGGCAAACTTTCAAAGATGTGAACTTTATTAGGTGAGTTTTCAATAGTTACCGGGTGAAGATGGGTGTTATGTTACTAAGTGTAGGATGTGATTTTGTTCCGCAAAGAAATAAGTTCTTGCTTTTGTGCGAAACTGGAGGTGAGGTATATCTCATAATGAAGTATGATATTCTCTGTAATTGAGAAGGGAACGCACTGATCTGGAAGAAACAAAAACAAACAGAATGAATAATTTTACAACAGCTGTACAACAATTACAACATATGTAAACCTGAAAATAAATGGCGGCGTCCTGCATGGACACAGCGAATCTATCCAAAGTAAACGTTCTCGAGCATTTTGTATCAAATCATGGATGCATGGAAACCCAACCGAATTACCAAACCTTCAGTTATAACTGCTTGTTTCTGAGACGGTGCTGGATTCGAGCAAAACGAGAGATATTTCTTCCAGGTCTTATTTAACAAGAGACTCAAGTGAGTCTGAGACCTCTCATTCGATCACATCAACATAAAAGACATGAAGTCTGGGTTAGTATGGTGCTTAACAACATTTGAATATTTAATGACAATTTTTTTCCCAGAAAGCTAAGAAATCACGAAAAGGTGGATTTTAAGAAATGACTAGATTTTCATGCAGTCACAGACACGCAAATATTTTTTTCTGAATATCTTTTTCTTACATGAAAAACAATATTCCCCCACCCCTTTCTCTCTCCACTTTAGAAACGACCGAAGTACATCATGTTTTCTACACATCTGTGAATATGGAGCAGTAATGTGAAAAAGGGTTGCAGAACGTTTGAAAACAATCTCTCTTCAGACACCCCTCAGAAAGTAAAACCTTTCAGCTAATATACGTAACTTCAAATCTAGCCACAACGTTTCAGTGAAGCCACCAAGAGGGCTGTGAGAAGAAGCGATGACAAGTTGTATTCCCAGAAAGCCTTATTTGAGACAATTTCAAGAAACATCTCACAAAATCAGCTAGAAAACCTTGCTGCGCATAGACACCAACTACGTTTCCAGCAGACAGAGTTTAAATAAAACCATGTAAGCGGTGTGGGAAAAGGAGCAATGACACGCTGAATTTTCAAAACAACCGCTTTGGGAGACAATCTTTCAATAAATTCTCCATGAGTAAGCTTGAGGAAAAAAGTAAAATCTTACTGCGCATCGAGTACAGCCTCATGTCTAGCACACACACGTTGGAGGGGGACGATAACAGACGGACTGGCAGATGAACAGATTAATCCAAGAAGTAACGATAATTTCCCGCTCTTTACTAAGTGTTGGGACAATACATTTCTTAAAACAATTTTGTGAGGAGAATCAGTGATAGGCTTAGTTCTAAAAATCTCTCTTTTCCGAAAATTTTTAAAGACATTTCCTCAAAAATGGGCCAGAGGTTAAAAAGCCCTGTCTAACTACAAATCTTAATTAGCCACATATCTACCCTACAAAATTTAAATAATCTCTAACCGATGTAGGAGGAAAGAGGACAATGAACATAATTTCCCCAAATACCACTTTCCTTTATAACTCTGAAGATATTTTTGCCAAATAAAGTCCAGAGTGCCAAAATAAATGTCAGTGCATATATACTCGAACCACACAAATGTCAGTGCATATCTACAGGAACCACATAAATGTCAATGCGTATCTGCACAAACCACATAAATGTCAATACGTATCTACACGAGCCACATAAATGTCACGCGTATGTATACGAACCACATATATGTCAGTGCGTATGTACACGAACCACATAAATGTCAATGAGTATCTACACGAACTACATAAATGTCAGTGTGTATATACATGAACCACATAAATGGCAGTGCGTATGTACACGAACCACATATTTAACATTCAAAGTTTCAAGAAAATCTTCCAACTCAGTGTTGGAGGAGAAGCGTCGACTCAATGAATTCTCCAAATACTCCCTTTAAAATAATTTTCAAGAAATTTTCTCTTATTTGGGCCCGAGGAAACCAGTACAACATTCCTGTGCATCTCCATCGACCACACATTTAGCCTACACTTTCATTAATTCCTCCAACCTGTGTGAAATGAAAAGCGATAACAAACTGAATTTCATATATATATATATATATATATATATATATATATATATATATATATATATATATATATATATATATATATATATATATATATACCCCTTATTTTATCTATTTATTATAAAAATTTTCAAAAAATTAATTCCCAAAAGTGGGACAGAGGAAAACAAGTGAAACTTTATTGGGCACCTACTCCAACCAAATATATGTCCAGCAATATCTAATTAAAATTCTTCAAACGATGTAACGGTAAGGAACTGAGTTTCCAAAATACTATGTTGTGGGAGACAATTTATTATAGAAATTTGTCAAACAATGGGCCCAGGGAAAAGGTTAAACCTACACCAACCATTATCTAGTCATCAAAGGTTCAATAAAATCCTCCAAGCGGCGTGGTAAATAAGTGATGAAAAGTTTAATTCTGAAGATGCCCCCTGTTTTGAATTTTCATTTTAAAGAAGTGTCTCCAAAAATGTACCGAAGGAAACATTAACAATTTTATTGCGCACCTACACGTACCACATATATCAGAATACAAAATTTTAATAAAGTCCTCTAGTGGTGTGGGATGATAAACGACAAAAAACTTGGTTAAATGTTGCTAAATGTTGTAAAGCGCTTAGAGCTTCTAAAGATTAGGCGCTATACAAAGTCCTCATTATTATTATTATTAAAGTCGGACTGACTGACAGAAGAGATCAGTGAACAGATTAATGCAAAGAAGAAACGACAACGAACTTGGTCATAGTCTGGATGAAGGGCATTGAAGATACTGATGCAAAACAGAAATGGCAACAGACTTGTTCTCACTCAGACTGACGGACAGTCTTCGTTATGTGAGAGCATAATAAAAATTCTAAAGCGCTTGAAGAGAAGCAATGACGATCCTAACTGTCAATCCCCTTTATAGAAAATGTTCAAAGAAATTTACTCGAAAATAGTCCAGACGAGAAAAGTACAACCTTATTACACACCTATATCAACCACATAACTAATATGAATGCTAAGACGTCTTGGATATTTCTTGATGTATTTCATACATGAGAGAAGCATTTTGATTGTTTCCTGAATATTTTCAACGTAATCAATATGATTATGGGTATTTTTTTTAAAATGAAAAGGTAAATATCCGATTATGCGTTTTAAAAACAACAAGGACAACACTAAATCGAACACACCAGGGCGTACGATATTAAGGTATATTTCCACTTTTGCAAATAAGTCACCAACGTCCTGAACGATGACAATTAATCTAAAAAATTATGATTATTCACTTTAAAAAAATGATTTTTATGGTAATAGTTGCTTTAGACATAGCGAGTTTGTTCGATCAGGTTCTATTAAGTCATTGGCTCAATCTAACTAACTTATTCTTAGTAGTAGATTCACTTACCATGCCACGGTTTATTCATGAAATTTTAGTATGCGTGATGCTGCTTATTCACGAAATTTTAGTATGCATGATACTGCTAATTGACTGATTGTTTGTATGTCTGATACTACTAATTTATCGAATTTTAGTATGCGTGATACTGCCTATTCATTGAATTTTAATATGCGTGATACTGATTATTCATGAAATTTTAGTATGATTGATACTGCTTATTCATCGAATTTGAGTATGCGTGATACTGTTTATTCATGAAATTTTAGTATGCGTGATACTGCTTATTCATTGAATTTCGAGTATGCGTGATACTGTTTATTCATGAAATTTTAGTATGCGTGATACTAATTGATTGATTGTTTGTATGTGTGATACTGCTTATTCATCGAATTTGAGTATGCGTGATACTGCTTATTCATCGAATTTTAATATGCGCGATACTGATTATTCGTCGATGCGTATTGATGGAATGTTAATATGCGTGATACTGCTAATTAACGGAATGTTAATATGTGTCATACTGCAAATTATTGGAATGTTAGTATTCCTGATACTGCTCAACCATTGAATTTTAGTATGTATGATACTGCTTCATCGAATGATACTATGCGTGATACTACTTGATTTTGGAATTGCAATCATAACTGACATATTATTTTCAATGTGGCCATCAAGACAATAAATGATGCACTGATGTCTGTGACAATCCGTCAAAAACACATAAATTGTGCATTCCAAGCAACATTTTGTGGAAGTAAAGGTCTTTCAATTTATAGCAGAACTTGAAAATATTAATAGTTTTATGTGTAATGTTATATGCTAAGATTCGAAAGAAAATGACATATAAACTGCATAAATATTGAAATCCTGTTAGTAAGTACTAAGCATTTTTTTTACATAGTAGAAGTGGCACGTTCTCACCGGAATGACTGTGAAACGCCAGGATGCTCTCTCCAAAGTTTGGTTGAAAGTTTCTAGTACTTTTTGACAAAACGTTGAAAATACTAATGAAGACGAACAGAGCACGACAGGTGACGTCCGTCAGCCATAGTCTGACTTGGCCTTATGGCTCTGTAGCCTAACATGGAGTTCCAGCATCTACAATAATAGCATCAAGAATAACATGTTAAAAACGATATTATGGCCCCTGTTTACAAACACAGCAGAATTTATGCCAACAAAAATATGGGACGAAAGTTGATTAAAGTACAGTGAGTCAAAATAGAGAAGTTATTAACACGCTAACCGGTATACCATCATAACGCCCTTGTTCAACATACTTTGCTATGCTACACAGTATTGGTTATTTACAGTTGAGTGAATCCTGGCTAAAGCGACTGTAATGAAAATTTACTTGCCTGATGTAGAGTTATCTGCTTATGATGGTTGTCATGTCCTCTGCATATATAATATCTGATGGTTGTCATGTCCTCTGCTTATATAATACATATTATTTGTTATAGCCTCTGCTTATATAATATTCGCTGGTTGTCATAGCCACTGATTATATAATATCAATTATTTGTTATAGCCTCTGCTTGTATAATATCCGATGGTTGTCATAACCACTGCTTATATAATACATGATGTTTGCCATAGCTCTTGCTTATGTTAGTATATGTAATTTAATTACTTGTGTGTCAGTTTTAAATTCTTTTTTTTTTTTAATTTTGTTTCATTACATTTTATTGTAATGATTATTTTCAAGGGATTTGACTTTTTTCGGAAAATTCAGTCTTCTGTTTTGACCTGATTAGAACGCAAAAATATTTACTTTATCACTATTTTTAGCTCACCTTGGTTGAGACGTTTGCAAACACTAAGTGAAAATGATTGGTTATTACCAAGGTCATGTTCGGCCCATGTGTTAGCCATGTTGTAAACAGCCTTTCTTTTTTATTTATTTCCAGTGCTGGAATCTGATTTTTAGATAGGGCTATTCTAGGCTACGTGCGAAATGGCATTTTTTTTACTGCTCTGTTTGATGATTAAGTGATCATGTGACTCATCACGAGTGTCGAAATGACGTTTAAGTTGGGTTTAATATTCATATTTCAGTGAAATTTTGTCAGTCGTAAAATTGTACCTTTGGGCTTAAGGTATTTGTCTTGCTGTTGCCATTTGAGTTGATTTTCGTATTTAAAATAATTTCTTCACTCTGGAAAATATTTTTACTTTAACGAAATACTTGGACAAAAACATTCACTAAATTATTCGGAATTCAAAAGCCGGAATTATATTCTTGGTGATTCAACAAAGAACTGTTGACACGTCAACATAAACTGGTTATAGAGGACGTCATCGCCTTCCATATTGGAACTTCATCGAGATTCGAACCTGGATTCAATTAGAACGTTTTAGTGATAGGACTTATATTTTTGAATTCTAGGATTAATTTTTGGATTATATTCACAAACCGCAAGTCCTATTTCATATTTTTACCTTGTTTTCTAGGGAAAAAAAGTATTTTGTTAAAATTTACAAAGCTTGTTGGCTTCACACTTTTCTTTTGTTATTTTTGTACGAGCCTACACGTAACAAAATAAAATTGGGCGCTCGTCTTGGGATATATGAATTTTGGCTAAAATACTATGGAAAATTGTTTTGTTTTTTTTGTAATTTAAATTCCCCTAGTTTTTAAATCCCAATTACTATTTCATATTTTGTTTGAAATCTTTAGTGAAAACAACAGGCTTTTATTCACAATGTCATCAAAAGTGGACACTTTTCTTTCTAGTCCTACTCAGGAGCAGTCGGATAGTCTGAAAAAAGATGAATTGCTTGAACTTGCCAGAAAATACGATCTTTCTGAAGCAAAAGCTTCTTTAACGAAGCAAGAAATTAAAAACATTTTGATTCAGTATTTGGTAGAGAAGAATGTTTTTGATAAAAGTGTTTTGGCTTCGGTCAGTAAGTCTGTATCAGACTCTGGCATAAAAGTAAAGGAATTAAAAATGAAATGCAAGATGGAATTAGATTTAAAAAGCTGGAGCTTCAGAAAGATAAAGAGGAGAAGCAAATGCAGTTGCAATTTGAAAAAGAGGAGAGAGAGACAGGAAAGAGAGATTGATAAACAAATGAAATTGCAATTTGAAGAGAGAGAGAGAGAGAGAGAGAGAGAGAGAGAGAGAGAGAGAGAGAGAGAGAGAGAGAGAGAGAGAGAGAGAGAGAGAGAGAGAGACAAATGCAATTGGAGTTACAGAAAGAACAAATGTACGTACAGATGCAAAAAGAGAAGGATGACAAGGAATTTCAAATTAAAATGAAAGAAATGGAGCTGGCAAGAGAAAAGCACGATCCCACTTTACATACAAATTCAAGTTTTGACATTACAAAGAATATTAGGCTAGTGCCCCCTTTTAGAGAAAAAGAAGTAGACAAATATTTTCCTCGTTTCGAAAAAGTTGCTGAAAGTTTGAAATGGCCAAGGGAGCATTGGACTCAATTACTACAATGTGTATTAACTGGTAAAGCTAGTGATATTTACCATTCAATGTCAGTTCATCAAAGTGCTGACTATGATGTAGTTAAGGAATGCATTTTAAAGGGTTATGAGTTAGTCCCTGAAGCTTATCGGCAACAATTTAGGAATTATAAAAAAGATGCTGGACAAACTCATGTTGAATTCGCAAGAGAAACAGAGCAGTTAAGTAGTATATGGGGGCGATCTACGGACAATGGGACTTTTATGCTAAATTTAGGGGGTTGTACCGTAGCCTCAAGATTTATAGCATCACGTAGATTTCTATGTTAAATTTGGTCGTTTTCACTATAGCCTCAAGATTTATAGCCTCACGTAGACTTCTTTGTGAAATTTGGTCGTTTTCACTATAGCCTCAAGATTTATAGCCTCACGTAGACTTCTGTCGTTTGCACTATAGCCTCAAGATTTATACCCTCACGTAGACTTCTATGATAAAAGAGGTGGTTTGTACTTACTTTGTACCCTATGGACAAGGGGAATTTAACACGGAGAAATATTGGGCCTGTCATAGCGAGAAAAAAATACAGGGCCTGTCTAGCGACAAAAAATATTGGGCCTGTATAGCGACAAGAGGAATGGAACAGGTAGGATCCATTTTTAGCTACAATTTTTGGTAAATTTCTGTTTAAAAACCCTTGTATGTATTTATAGCTACAACCTGTGGAAAACCCAAGTCTATATTTATAGCCTCAAAATTTCTAGCTTCAATGACGTCACTGAACTGGCTAACCTGAATACTCGATACTGTGTGACGTAACTGAACTGGTTGACCTGAATACTCGATACTGTGTGACGTCACTGAACTGGCTGACCTGAATACGCGATACTGTAGGGCAGAGGAGTTAAAGTCAAGTGCTTCAGTTGCGGTCTGCCACTTCACGAGTGGGAACAGAAAGATTCCGCTTATGTGGAACATGCTCGATGGTCTCTAAATTGTCACTACCTACCTTTAGTGACACCTCGTCATTGAAGTGGGCATACCATGTCATTTAAGAATCAGCTGCTTGGCTAGGAGTTAAACGTTGGACAACCCCTAGACAAGTATTTAAACCCCATCTAAAAAATAATCTTCAAACATTACCAAACGAATTGCAAGAGAAGATCTACAAGAACATTTGGCTGGGACGTGCCAGAGCCAAATCTCAATGGGTGACTGTAGAACATTTATGTCGAGAAATTCACAAGAGGAAATTGACAAAAGTCAACAAACAAGTCAGATTTCTCTGGATCAAGGGTGTATTCTTCCTAATATTCCGCTTTAGACCATTTACATTACAAGATTTTAATGACATTCTTGACCGTTTCCTGGAATGGCAGAGGCCAGAAATTACTCACATTGTCCGTTACTTTCGCTCAAGGAGAAGTGTTTGACTGACATGGTCATGGATACTTTACAAGAGAACATTCGTGGTTTGCCTGTAGAGTTGAGAGAACGCATATACCGCGAGTTCGTCAAAATACAAGTGAAACGCAAAGAACCATTGCATCCGTTACGTCACCGATGTTTGAACCACTGGTACCTAAATGCTATAAGAGGACTGATTCTGATGAAAGTGTTCCAGTGGTCAGACATTGATGAATCGCGTGAAATTCACAAATTTTTGGATGCCACTCATTCAACTTACAAGGTGATCCTAATACACCGAATTCCAACGGACGAGTTAGAGGATTACAACAAATCTTTACAAGAACAATTCTTTCTAGTTCAAGAGGAAACTTCTGTGCGACGTATGGTGTGTGAGTTACTGACTAAACTTTTTTGGTACGGTACTAAAATAAAATCGAGGCTGTTCAAAAAGTACACTTATTACCTTACACCAAAGAGGGTATAAAAACGGACGACCATGCCACGACCTTTATCATTCGTGATACAACAGATTCCGTGGAAGGAAATCAATGACACTATTCAAACGGTGGAGGATTACCAACACCTATTACGAGAACTGTGTCCATTGAATTGGGGTCGACGTGTAGTGTGTGTCTTAGTGACTTGCTTTCTGGGATTTCGTTTACCAGCCGAATCCTTGTGGACTCTTTACGAACAGTACATACCACTCCAAAAAGCATGAAAGTGGTCCCTTTAATTGTACACGAGAGACTCATTCTCCTCAAAGCTTTGCGCTTTCATCTTGATACTTCTCAACCTCTACGGGAAAACAAGATTCGTCAACTTTTAGGCACTGAAGTTGTGTACGACGACGTGTGTGTAGCTTGTGACTTACACCCTCACTGGAAAGATGTACGTGACTGGAAAAGTTGGGGTTTTGAGGCCTGGACGAAAGAAGTGACACACTTTGCAAAAGATTTTCATCCTAAAAAATTAAAACGTTCAGTGAAAAAAGTAACTTTTAAACCAGTGTTAATGACAGTGCCAGAAGAAGAAGAAGAAGAAGTCGTGACCGAGGAAAACCACTCTCTTCAGGACAGGACCGTTATCGACATCCCCGAAAGGCCATTCCGGGAGGACTCTTGTTTGACTGTGCCAACGAGTGTAGAGACTCTAAGAACATTACACACTGCCCATACGATTTCACCTCTTGATCACCACAAATGTTGTACAGAGACTTGTTTATATTCCACTATGATCGTTTTGATGTCTTTTATTCATGTACTTAACCATTTGGCTTTTATGTATTTTTCTCTTTCGTGTTGTTCACAATTAAAGATGACAAATAAACGTGTCCTGAAAAAAGTACAAAAACTCTTGTCTTGTCTGTCTTCGTGTCAAAAGTGACATTTCTTACACTACTATCGCTACCTCTACTGTCTCTGCTCCCTCTTCCTCCACTGTCAAAGTCATTGACGAACACGTTGATCGGACTAGTTGGGAGGCCTTGCATCTTCGAAATCCCTTTAACATGCTCATTGCCGGACCTAGCGGTTTAGGAAAAACCGAATTTGTCAAACGTTTGATCGAATATAAACATCATTTGATCGATCGTCCACCTCAACGAATCGTGTGGTGTTACAAAGAGTGGCAATCGGCGTACAGCCTTCTTCGAGAAAGTCAAGGCGATTCCATCGTCTTTGTGGAAGGCCTAGTCAAACCCATTTGGTTATTTTTGACATGTTAGGAGAAGACGAAGAAGAAATTAAACTCTGGTTTACACGTAAAGGACATGATCGTAATGCCAGTGTCATTTACATCACCCAAAATTTGTTTCAACAAAGTAAAGCCCATCGCACCATCAGTCTCAGTGCTCATTACGTGGTGTTGTTTAAAAGCCCTAGAGATAAATCGTAAGTGCAAGTCCTAGCCAAGCAGTTAGGAACGCCTTGGCTGACAAATGCGTACGACGATGCCACTCAAATCCCACACGCTTATTTACTCGTGGATTTAAAACCCACTACCCCCGATTATTTGCGATTTCGTACCCATCTGTTTCACCACTGGTGCCAAGACGGAGGGCCTGTTGTGTACACGTCCCCTTCGTCGACTTAACCACAACCACAATCACCCCCAAAAAAATCTATGAAAACCTCGGTCACTTGGGGTCTGTCTCACACAGCGTCAACATGATGTCCCTTCAGTCTCATCTTCCCATCAGATTGATTCATGCCTTGTACGGTATCAGTTGCGAAAAAAATCCACAAATACATGCTCGTGTCTTAGAAGCTAGTCTCAAAGAAGTCTTACGATGGTTTACGGTGACAGCACGTCAATTACTGCAAGGCATCATTCAGATTCCACATCAAACCAACCGTTTTTTTGAGAGAAACAAAGTCGCCTTGACGCAGCTAGCCGATCCTCGCATCGACACTCAAACCAAAAAGCAAATCATTTTGAAACCTGGAGGTAGTGGTTCTCTAGGAGGTGTCATCATTCGTTCCCTCTTAAAATGGGATCCTAATGCTCCCAAAGTCGTCCCCAAGAAAAAAGCCACGCCCAAACGTACCCAGAAGAAAAAGAAAAAGAGAAACGGTGTCAAGACCAGGTCACAGCCTCAGAAAAAAGAAAGAAAAGTCCACAGAAAACAGCTTCTACCCGCAAGAGAGCGTCTCCAAAAACTTCTCCTCCAGCGGTGACACCCTCTTCCTCTTTAGCGGCAGTGGCCGCTGCTCACAAAGTACCTGCCCCCAAAATCAAAGTCCAAGAGAGAACGGGTGTGTTACAGAGTTTACTGGATTTGTCCAAGCAAGAATTGTCCCAATTTAGTCCGTTACGAACTCCTTCACGACTTGTGTTGCCTGTCATCAAGTTGATACGACGTAAAGACAATCAGTGGCGACGCATTCCAGTATAATAAAAGACCTCAGGAAAACGATAGGTTTAGTGTTTCTGTGCTGCTGAACGCCCAAAGATGTCCCCTCCAAGAAGTGCACACCGTTACCATCGTGTTTCTTCTTCGGTCCAAAAAGGAAAAGGAAAACGAGAAAGACAGCCACGGCATCCTAAAAAGTACTTAGCCAAACATCGACGTCACCCCCAGAAAAGACACACTCGTCCAAAGAAAAAGAGGAGCCACCAAAGAGGAGGAGTCCTTGGCGAATTTGGAAAACACATTGTCACCTTTATGACGAAGCGATAGTCCCCAAAAAAGGATAAAAGACCGTGTGACAAGTCATCGACGTTAGTGTATTTTTTGCTGTGTGCCACGGAACCAACGAACCAACCGAGAAAGATGTCACCCCAAAAAAGACATTCCTCTTCTACCCCAAAAGGAAAGAAAAGGAAAGGACTGCCACCTCGTTTAGCCAAACTTTGGGACATGTTGTCCGTCCTGTCCAAAGCTCCTCCACCCATGCGAGAAAAACTCATTCAAACTGCCTCGAAAGACGTCATCGATACCGTGTGCGAATGTTGTCTGAATGTCTTGAAAGGCATAACACCTTTGTCTAAACACCAGAAAGAATGCTTAGCCAAACATCGACACGTTCTTCGCCAAATCGTCCAAAAGAAAATACCTATTCGTCAAAAGAAAAAGATCTTGGTGCAACGAGGATGAATTTTGCCCTTTTTGCCCATGTTGCTGAAAGAAGTAATGGGAACAATAGGAGGACCCTTGCTGAAAGGACTATTGGGAACGATGGGAAACATCCTGGGAGGATGAAGATTAAAAGGTCCAAGAAGATAAAAGGGATCTTTGGAGTCAAAAGATCTCAGATGCGATCCTTGAAATCCGATGAATGGACGAAAACTGGCTTTAGTCCCTTACAAACGATGGATGGAATACCATGGTTGGCAAGAACAACGAACCCCGCATTTACCTTCCAATCCTCATTTGACCGAGATGTCCCAGTAACAACACGAATTACAATCATTGATGGATCGCAGAGATTTGTCAGAAACGGAAAAATCTCAACGGTACGGTCAATTGTTGCAACGACTGCAACTCTTTCACCAGAAAGCTTTAGACGAAACAGCTCTACCCACTCTGAAAGATTTTAAGGCCTTGATGAAAAGTTCACCAACACCACCACTACCACCTCCAGAGGTCAAGACAGATGCAGCCCCACGGTTGCCTGAGGAAGAAGAGGCAAGAGAAGTCTTTCAAACACCGTCGGCAGCTCCCATCCCTAGTAAGATTGCAGCGTCCTTGTTGACCGCTTCGCCTACACCCCAACGAGAAGAACTTAAAGCTTGGGATAAAAAGATGATGTCCACTCCACCTTCGACAGAAGTGAAAAAGAAAGAAGGGAAAGCAGAAGTGAAAAAAGAAAAGAAGACCAAAGTCTTTCCATTACCTGCACCACCACCAACACCACTACCTTCGACTTCTACTCCCGTGGCACATCGGACACGTAAAGTCGTTTCTAAACCACACCCTCGACCCATTCAGAGTAGCATCAGCGAAGAGTGGATCACTTATTAAAAATGGAGAAGGTGTTAGCGAGCATTTACTACGATCCATCCCATCCTGCAGGTTACGGAGGTGTTCAGAAATTGTATCGTGCTGCCAAAACTCGACTGAAAAGTGTTCGTTTACCTCAAGTGCAACGCTGGTTAGAAGGACAAGCCACGTACACCTTACACAAGCCCATTTGACGAAAATTTTCCAGAAGTTGCACCCGAGTGGAGGGCATCGATCATCAATGGCAAGCCGATTTAGCCGATGTCTCTCATTTGGCTACCTACAATCGTGGTTACAAATATTTGTGTTGTGTCGTCTTTTCCAAATTTTCTTGGGTCGTGCCATTGACTTCCAAATCGAGCAGTGAGTTAGTGCGAGCCCTCAAACTGGTGTTGAAACAAAGTGGGTGTCACCCTCTTCGATGGCAAACTGACAAAGGCACCGAATTTCTGAACCAAGCTTTCCAAAAAGAATTGAAGAAACGTGACATACATGTTTTCACCACCGAGAATCCCGAAACCAGCATCGTGGAACGTTTTCAACGCACCTTGAAAGAACGCATGTGAAAATATTTTACGCATCAACACACTCTCAAGTACATCGATGTCTTTCCACACCTCGTCCAATCGTACAACCAATCTTACCATCGGAGCATCGGACGTGCCCCCCAAGAAGTGACTCCCGACAACAAAGTCACCGTCTTCGAGCGCCTGTTTGGTACGTCCCCGACAGTGACTGTCCCCAAGAAAGGTGGAGTGTTGGCAGCAGGAGATTGAGTGCGCATTGGTAAAACCAAACGCACTTTCGACAAAGGTTACTTACCCAACTGGACCACCGAATTGTTTCGTGTCACTGAACGTGTGCGTGGCCGTCATTCTCCCGTCTATAAATTGGAAGACATGAACGAGGAAGGGTTAAAGGGAACGTTTTGCTTGCCCGAGTTACAAAGTGTGACCAAAAAGGAAGACGACGTGTACGAGATCGAAGGCATTCTCGATCAAAGAACTCGTAAAGTGGGAAAAAACGTGTCAAAGAGGTCAAAGTACGTTGGAAGGGATATCCTTTCAGTTTTGAATCTTGGGTCGACGCTTCGCAACTTATCGACTATAAAAAGAAGTGACCATCATGCCCTTCAAAATAACCGCAGCTACCGCAGTGACCACTCCTTCCCCTAGTTCTTCTGTGCAAGATCTACAAAAGCAACACTTGTGGGTGTGATGTGGAGAACGTGTGCCTAAAACTCAAATCGTCTTTTTCTGCCAAATCTTTGTGGTGTATTGTGTCATTGGTGCTGCCATTGCGAATTTGAGTTTGCATCAAGGAGACAAACAATTGTGGACCATTTTACTTAGCAGTTGCGTTGGTTACCTTCTTCCCAATCCGTCTCTGAAATATTCCTCTAACGGGAACAACAACAACGGGAGTGTTGTGTCCAACGTTAGTCCCCCTTCCAACGGTCACCCTAACCATCCTCTTTTAGACACTCCTCTGACTTCCAGTGACTCCTCGGACATTAGAACTCTGGAATTATGAACATCCAATTTTACTTAATGTTACCCAGTGGCAGTTCCATGGAGGTGTTTCCCAATAACACTTTGTGCTGTTACACGGCCAAATTACCTCAGGCCATTCAATTGGATCACGAAGTCCATTGGAAAGTGGCTTTGGTGGAAATGGCTCACCCTACACAAATCACAAATATCGTTGAAAATCAAAACACTTTTACGGTAAAAGTTCATGACGAACAAGTGCAACAACACTTGGATGAACGTAGCAGTGTAGCTAACTCTATGAAATCACAAGACCCCAAAACTAAACTAACCATTTATCGGTTGAAAATTCCCCCAGGCTATTATTTTAGTGGTCAACATTTGGTGAACGCTATTGCTGACAGGTTCTATGCCATGTTTGGTAATGTCTTGGAGAAAACCAGAAAAAGTGTCACGATCGATTACCACAAAATAGCTCGTCGCCTAATGATGACATTTTCAGAGGACAAAGTATTGGCCATTACATTTAGTCCTGAATTGTATGACAGTTTGGGTGGAGACCCCAAGTTGATCAAGATTGCAAACGAAATACCGGCCGTGACCCGTAACTCGGATTTTGTGAAATATTTTAGATTCCCTGTAGAAATGAACCAAGGACGGAATTTGATTTTTGTGTACTCCGATGTGGCGGAGTACAACGTGGTGGGACACACCTCCTTACCGTTACTGCGAATCATTCCTTTCAAAGTGGATTCCAGTTTAAGCACTACAGAGTGTCGAAGATCGAAGTCAGTCGCGATGACAAGAACTTGTGTACCAGACCCTTCGAACCTAACTTTGCCCAGAAGAATTACTTGAGATCGTACTTGTCCCTGTACGAAGCTACCGGACAACTAGGAACCAACACCAGTCATGGTATTTCGTACGAAGATTATGTAGGAGATTACACTTTGTGGGCCTTTGATTTCACTCCAGACCAAGGCAGCGACGAGGAACATTTCCACCCTATAAAATCTGGTCAACTGCGTGTGGAACTTCAGTTTGCAGAAGCTCTCACCGAGACGGTCAACGTCATCTTGTATGCCGAATTCGACAATACCATCGAAATCAACAGTTTGAGAGAAGTCATTCTAGACTATTAGAAACAATGGAAGACTCCTATCCCTCATTGAACGGTAGAGAATCTTTGGAAATGGAATGGGAGGATAGCGTGAAAACAGAACCCCAAGACCAAGACAAAGAGGACGAGGTAGTAGTCAAGTCCAGATGGCCTGAAGAAGAACAACACTTAGTGTCCTGTTTTGCTAAAGACCTGGCGGATAAAATTACGGAATTGAGTAAGAGAAATTGCTATGGATGTCAAAATAATCATCCCAGTCAAATTCAACACGATAAATGTTTGTTGATGAGTCAAGAAGAAAAATTGGACGAGTATCTGGACGAAGCTTGGAGTCTCATCTCGGAAGTAGCAATGTTGCATGAATGGTATAAAGGCTTGCGTGATCATTCCTGCCCTCCATTGACTACTCTGGAGATCTATCGCATCGAAGCTCTCTTAGCCCAGAGTTGGGAGACAAGGAGAAGGAACGGCTACTTGACAGAGCGTTTCAAACAAAAAGTCAGAATTGAATTGATGACTTATCATTACCTGTGAGAAAAATAAAAAACCAAACAAATGGATACCTGGGACCTTTATTACCTTTTGAACAACAGTTCGTATACTGCTCCTTGGAATCCTGTCGTGTGCGCTAAAGATGAACTACCTCATCGCAAACCTCAAGACCATCAAGTTTATGTCATCAACACGGAGGACAGTCATCTCCCAGGAACTCACTGGGTTGCCGTCTACTTCCCTCAAGAGGATTGTGTGGAGTATTTTGATTCGTATGGATTACCCCCTTTGGAAGACGATATCATCGACTTTATGAGAGGAAATGCTCAGACGACACGATACAATAATGTGAAATTACAAGGCACAGATTCCATGGTGTGTGGACAATATTGTGTGTATTTTCTTCATCATCGCAGTCTTGGATATCCTTTAGAACATTTAGTGACTTATTTTGATCGTCACTCTTTTAGAAACGAAGAGAAAGTAGATCGATGGTTTTGTGACCATTATGGCTATCTTTTGCCTTTAGCTAGGAAAGGTAGTGTACATCAATGGCCTCATGACTTCCATCAATGGAAATCTTACATGATTTCACAACGTTGCCAACCTTGTCAAAAATAATTTGTTTGATGTTATTGTTACTTGTTAATTGTTAGTAGTTGATTGTTTGTTTGAATAAAAAAAATGTTGTGTTTTGAAAAAATGTGTCTGTCGTTTGTTTTCAAAAAAAGACTGTGATTATATGCTCTTTGACTTTCTCTCTATCCCTCACTATGACATTAGCGTTCCGACATTAAAACCTAGTAGGGATGTTTCTATCGCGTCCGCGTTTGAACCATATAAAGCGGGTTGGTCTCCAGTCTGGCCATCTACTGTTGACTCGTCAACCTATGAAGATGCCTTCCAGACTAGCCAAGCTGAACGAAGTTTACGTCAATTTACATCGTGTCAGGCTAAACCTGATACCGAAGCCTGAAGAGATAGAGAATGTTAGGATGTTAGCAATAGCCCAAGACCTGGTAGAAGAGTTCTTTAGAGAGCAAATCAAGAAAGAACAAGAAGAATGGACAGAGAAGTACAGTCTTCAGAAGCATAGAGAACAGCAACAACAACAGCAGCAGCAACAGCAGCAGCAGCAGCAAGAACCAGACAGAGGTTTTGTCGACTGCCGTGTGGACACCAAAGAGTTATCCTTCTCTTTCCGCAGAAGCAGGCCGTATCGTATAGGAAAGCCTGCTGCCAGACGGGGACGCAATCTTAGACAGTAAAAAAAGATTGGCATCACTCCCCGTCAACAAAAAACAGTCCTTTTGAGGGCTACCCCAATACTCTCAAGACATACTAATTCATTTGCCAAAACAAAGTTGTGTGTTTGTGTCTTTAAAAACAGAAGTGTGTCTATAAGCACTTACTTTCTCTGTCTTGTCAGATGATGTATGTCTGTGTTTGTAAGTAAAAAAAAAAATCAACGCGAGTGTTTCTTTTAGGTCCGCGCGTTTGATGGTAAGTTTTGGTGTTAGGGAATGTTTATCTTCACATCCATGCTTCAAGTATATAAAGCGACGGGATCGTCAGTCTGGCTACCCACTGTTGACTCGTCAACACTGAAGATGAGTAGCAGAATTGCTAAGCTTTTAGAACTTCAAATGCACCTGGAGTATGCCAGACGTCTCCTGGACGAGCTGGCTATGGAGGCCGTTGCAGAAGAAGCCAGGTTGAAAGAAGAGGAGAAAAAAAAGAAGAAAGAAGAGGAGAAAGAAAGGAAAAGAGGAATCCTGCCTCACCTCATCATGAGACCTGCGAGTGAGGCGAAGCCAATGATAAGTACACCTGCACAATCAGTACCGCCTTCTCAACCACAGCCACAGCCATAAAAACAACAACGTCAGCGACAACCTCTACCAAGAGCCGCTGTCCTCCAGACAGAAAACTGGGAGGAGGTGGCCTTAGAGGAATTGGAGAGACAGCGGCAAGAGTGGGAGCCGCAAAGACCTCATTATCATCCCAGGGTCTGGCATAGGAGAAGACAGAGGGGACAAGTCTTCACTATCCCTCAAAGTGAAGACTGGGAGAATGAAGCTACTCAAGCCCCGTCTGCACTCGGAATCATAAGAATTAACTGGGAGCAAGATTGGAGTAAGAGATGCGTGTGTGGTGCCCGCCCTGGGAGATGTCATCATTAACCAGGTGCATCTGAAGTTCAAAATACAGCGCTTCTCAGGGCTAACCAGATCTCTAGAAAAGAGAGACTATTCAATTTGCCAATTTGTGTGAATGTGAAGTAGTGTGACTATAAACACTCACTTCATTACTGATGTGTGTGTGTGTGTGTGTTTGCGTTCGCGTTCGTTTGTGTAGATAGTCTATGTGTGTATGTTTTATGCGTTCTCGTTCGTTGGTGTGGATAGTATATATGGGTATGTTTTATGCATTCTGATACGTTGGTGTGGACAGTAAGTATGGTGTGTTTATGCATTCTCGTTCGTTGGTGTTAATAGTAAGCATGGTGTGTTTTATGCATTCTCGTTCGTTGCTGTGGACAGTATATATGGGTGTGTTTTATGCGTTCGCTTAGCGTTTGTGTGGATAGTATATATGGGTGTGTTTTATGCATTCTCATTCGTTGGTGTGGATAGTATATGTTAGGTACGTGCGCACAGCAACACACATAAATATACACACCAACAAACGTACAAACACGCATACAAACACACAAATACACATAATAATATGTTTTTATTCACTCTCAATTATCGCAACAGTCAAGTGGTGAACTTTGGGTTCTAAAAATAATTATAATCTTGATTCAGTATAACAATAAAATAAAAATAACAATATTTCTGAATCAAAATCAAATAAAAATATAAATATAATCTTGAATCAGTATAAATATAAAAATGAAAATATTTCTGAATCAGAATCAGAATAAAAATATTTCTGAATCAGAATCAGAAATAAATAATAAATATTATAATCTTGAATCAGAATCAGAAATAAAAAATAAATATTATACTCTTGAATAAGAATCATAATAAAAATAAAAATATTTCTCAAGAACAAAATAAAAATATTTCTGAATCGAAATCAGAAATAAAAAATAAATATTATGATCTTGAATCAGAATAAAAATAAAAAATATTTTAATCTTGAATCAGAATAGAACTAAGAAATAATTATAATCTTGAAGCAAAGTCAGAAATAAAAATTAATTCTAATCTTGAATCAAAATCAGAAATAAAAAATAATTATAATCTTGAATCAGAATAACAATAAAAATAAAAACAAAAATATTTCTGAATCAGAATCAGAAATAAAAATATAAATATTATAATCTTGATTCAGAATCAAAATAAAAATAAATATAGTTCTGAATCAGAATAAAAATAAAAAATAAATATTATAATCTTGAATCAGAATCATAATAGAAATAAAAATATTTCTGAAGAATAAAATAAAAATATTTCTGAAGCAGAATCAGAAATAAAAAATAAATATTATAATCTTGAATCAGAATACAAATAAAAAATATTTTAATCTTGAATCAGAATAGAAATTAAAATAAAAATATTTCTGAATCTGAATCAGAAATAAGAAATAATTCTAATCTTGAATCAAAGTGAGAAATAAAAATAATTACAATCTTGAATCAGAATAACAATAACAATAAAAATAAAAGTATTTCTGAATCAGAATCAGAAATAAAAAATGTAAATATTATAATCTTGAATCAGAATCAGAATAAAAATAAATAATTATAATCTTGAATCAAAATCATAATAAAAATAAAGATAAAAATATTTCTGAATCAGAATCAGAATAAAAATTCACATATTTCTGAATCAGAATCAGAATAAAAATAAAATATTTCTGAATCAGAATAAAAAATAAAAATAAATATTATAATCTTCAATCAGAATCAGAATAAAAATAGATATTATAATCATTCGTTGGTGTGGATAGTATATGGGTATGTTTTATGCGTTCTCGTTCGTGGTGTGGATAGTATATATGTGTCTGTTTTATGCATTCTCATACGTTGGTGTAGATAGTATATGTGTCTGTTTTAAGCATTCGCATTCGTTGGTGTGGATAGTATATATGGGTATGTTTTATGCATTCTCGTTCGCTGGTGTGGATAGTTTATGTGTCTGTTTTATGCATTCTCGTTCGTTGGTGTAGATGGTATATGTGTCTGTTTTATGCATTCGCATTCGTTGGTGTGGATAGTAGATATGGGTGTGTTTATACATTCGCATTCGTTGGTGTGGATAGTCTATATGGGTATGTTTTATGCACTCTCGTTCGTTGGTGTGGATAGTATATGTGTCTGTTTTATGCATTCGCATTCGTTGGTGTGGATAGTAGATATGTGTGTGTTTTATGCGGTCTCGTTTGTTGGTGTGGATAGTATATATGTGTGTGTTTTATGCATTCTCATTGGTTGGTGTGGATAGTATATGTGTATGTTTTATGCATTCGCTTTCGTTGGTGTAGATAGGAGATATTGGGATTTTTTTCTTTCTCCCTTTCATTTGTGTGTTTATTGGTCTTTGTCCCTATAAAACTCCCTTTATCCATATCAAATTCATTTCACCTACCTACCTACCTACAGTATCGCGTATTCAGGTCAGCCAGTTCAGTGACGTGATACAGTATAGAGTATACAGGTCAGCCAGTTCAGTGACGTCACTGAAGCTAGAAATTTTGAGGCTATAAATATAGACTTGGGTTTTTCATAGGTTATAGCTATAAATACATACAAGGGTTTCTAAACAGAAATTTACCAAAAATTGTAGCTAAAAATAGACCCTACCTGTTCCATTCCTCCTGTCGCTAGACAGGCCCAATATTTTTTGTCGCTAGACAGGTCCAATATTTTTTTGTCGCTAGGACAGGCCCAATATTTCCCCATGTTAAATTCCCCTTGTCCATAGGGTACAAAGTAAGTACAAACCACCTCTTTTATCATAGAAGTCTACGTGAGGCTATAAATCTTGAGGCTATAGTGCAAACGACCAAATTTAACGAAGAAGTCTACGTGAAGTTATAAATCTTGAGGCTACAGTGCAAACGACCAAATTTAGCAAAGAAGTCTACGTGAGGCTATGAATCTTGAGGCTATAGTGAAAACGACCAAATTTAACATAGAAGTCCACGTGAGGCTATAAATCTTGAGGCTACGGTACAACCCCCTAAATTTAACATAAAAGTCCCATTGTCCGTAGATCGCCCCCATATACTACTCAGTTATTTGATAGATGGTACTTAGCCGAGAAAGTTGAACATGATCATGAAAGTCTCAAACAACTTGTATTACTTGAAGAGTTCAAGAACTGTGTCTATGGCGACATTAAGACTTATCTTGAAGAGCAGCAGATCGAAACCTTGGAAAATGCTGCTCATGCTGCTGATAAGTATTTCTTAACTCATAAAGTTTCTGTCGTAGGCAAATCTTTCACTCAGCAGTCTACTGGTCGAAAGGTATTTCAGCCTAATACGACCCCTTCTAAAACTCAATCTGGCACAACTTTTACAAATCAAGCTTCTGATAAACTTGATTCAAAATCCTTGTCTATTCCTACGTCTACCTATTGCAAGAAAAAAAGGACACGTCATTTCTGATTGCTTCAAATTGAAATATAGGCATCAGAATCAAGACAGACCTATCCCAAATGCTCTTATTTCTAAGAGGTCAAGGTCACGGTCATCTATTGAAAACAATACATTTTTGGGTCTAATAAACCCCAGTCTGATTTTATTATGGAGAATTATGAACCATTCATGTCGAAGGGTTCTATATCACTCTTGGGTGATTTGGCCAATCCTATCCCTATTAAAATTTTAAGGGATACGGGAGCTTCTCAGAATCTTTTATAATCAGGTACTTTGCCTTTTTCGGAGAAGTCCTGTTCTAATGAGAGTGTTCTCATTCAGGGAGTAGAGAGGGGCTTTGTTAATGTTCCTCTCCATTCTGTAAATTTGTCATCAGACTTAGTTTCAGGACCTGTGACAGTCGGTATAGTGCCTTCTTTGTCCGTTGAGCGCATTCATTTGTTACTAGGCAACGACCTAGCTGGAGACAAGGTTGTGGTTAATCCACTTGTAACTGACAAGCCTTCTTTGGATCAGAAAGTTGATCCTACTGAATAAGAATTCCTGATTTATACCCAGCTTGTGCAGTTGCTAGAGCTATGGCAAAGAAAGCTCTTGAGAATGATTTTGATAAGGAAAGTATTCCTTTAGGTGACACATGTATTGGTCAGGCTTTTGATGGGGTCACTTTCACTCCTAATTTGGATCAATCAAAAGGTATTGATCACAGTGATCGTCTTTTAACTACTCATTCTCTTTTATTTAATCAGAGTGATAAACGACAATCACTTGTCGTCCAGCAGGAAAAAGATCCTGTGATCTCCTGTTTGTTTCAGAGGGCCATTAGTGAAACTGAAGCCACTGAAGTACCTGTCTGTTATTTCATTAAAAATGGAATTCTTATGAGAAAATGGAGACCTCCCGAGGTACCTGCTGGTGACGAGTGGTCAGTGAACCATCAGATTGTAGTACCAAAATCTTACAGACAGGAAATACTTAGTTTTGCCCATGAAACTCCTCTGGCTGGTCACTTAAGGATAAATAAAAGTTATCACAAGATCCTGACTCACTTTTATTGGCCAAAAATCAAAAGTGATGTTTGTAAATTTTATAGATCTTGTCATACTTGTCAAATGGTAATAACACCCAATCAGAAGATACCTAAGGCTCATCTGCAACCAATTCCTGCATTTGACGAACCATTTAGCAGAATTATGGTAGATTGCGTTGGTCCCTTGTCTAAGACCAAGTCAGGTAACCAGTATTTGTTGACCATTATGTGTGCGTCAACAAGATTCCCAGAGGCAATTCTTTTGAGGAATATTAAAACCAAAACTGTAGTAAAAGCTTTGATAAAGTTTTTTACTCAATTTGGCCATCCCAAATCTGTCCAATCGAGTAAAGGGTCAAATTTTACGTCTGAAATTTTCCAGCTAGTCATGTTTGAATTTGGCACTAAGCAATTCAAGTCAAAAGTGAAATCATGGTTTCACAGAACTTTACTTGAGAGAAGTTTTGAGTCTTGTAATAGAGTTCATTCTCTCTTGCTCATTCTTCAAAATTTTCTTCAAATTAGATTTTACGGCCTTTGCAAGTAAAGAAGAAAATGAATGAGTTAAATTATAATAATAGTACTCTGAGTTAAATAATTTAATGGAGTAATAGTATATTGGAAGAGACAGCCAAGTAAATCATTCAATTAATTTAGTTGTACCTGTCCCACAAACTGAGGATTTAAGTGAAGAAATTCAATCGGACACTATTGATCTTGAAGCAACAAATATTCGGAATTCGGAAATTATGAAAAATCGGGACCAGAAACTTTTACATCTGCAACAACAAGAAAGGAATGAACGTAAACAGTTATTATTCGAATATGAGCAATTGTTTCCGGATATTCCTACGAGGGCAAACAAAATTTTTCATGACGTTGAAATTGTAGATTCAAAACCTGTGAAAAAACACCCATACAGGATGAACCCACTCAAACAGGAATACCTGAAAAAGGAAATTCAGTATTTACTGGAGAACGATTTCATAGAGCCCAGTAAAAGTGATTGGAGTTCACCATGTATACTTGTTCCAAAACCAGATAAAACTTTCCGTATGTGCACTGATTATAGGAAGGTGAACAGTGTGACAAACACAGATTCATTTCCATTACCAAGAATCGATGACTGTATTGATAAAATTGGAAATGCCAAGTACGTCACCAAATTTGACCTTCTGAAAGGATTTTAGCAAATTCCACTAACGGAAAGGGCAAAGGAGATTTCGGCATTCGTGACTCCAGATGACTCTATCAATATAAAGTAATGCCGTTCGGGATGAAGGGTTCGCCAAGTACTTTTCAACGCTTGATGATCATGATTACCTCTGATCGAGATAATTGTGATGCTTACATCGATGATGTCATCATCTACAACGACACCTGGAAAGAACATCTAGCCACGATTTGGAAATTCTTTGAAAGACTCGCTGATGCAAATTTGACAATCAGTTTATCTAAAAGTGAGTTCTGCCGTGCTTGTGTAACATTTCTAGGACATATTGTGGAACATGGGCGAGTTGAACCTATAGATACTAAGGTCAATGCTATCTCTGATTTCCCTGTGCCTGTCAGTAAAATGCAACTGATGCGATTTATAGGTATGGTTGGATACTATCGGAAGTTTTGTTCCAATTTTTCTAATATTGCTGAACCCCTGACAAACTTGTTAAGTAAAAAAAACAAGTTTATTTGGACTGAAAAATGTCAGGAGGCTTTTCATAGGTTAAAAGCCATACTGAAAAGTGCGCAGATTCTTACAGCTCCAAATTTCAATCAACCATTTAAACTATCTGTTGATGCGAGTGATGATGGAGTTGGAGCAGTATTGATTTAAGAAGATAGAAATGGTGTTGATCATCCAGTGTGCTATTTCTCTAAGAAATTAAATAAGCACCAAAGAAATTACTCAACAATCGAGAAGGAATGTTTGGCTTTAATATTGGCATTACAGCATTTTGAAGTTTACATTAGTGCAGCTCCTTCTCCGGTTGTTGTGTTCAGTGACCACAACCCCCTTACTGTCATCGACAAGATGAAAAATAAAAATCAAAGATTATTGAGGTGGAGTTTGTTTTTACAAGAATATAATCTTGACATCAGGCACATCAAAGGAAAAGACAATTGGATTGCAGATGCACTTTCCCGTGTATAGAAATATTATTTCATGTACACTTTGTATAATTCATAAGAGTTTTCTTATGTGAATTTGTTTTACTTCATGCATAATTTACATATGGTAAAAAGAAGGCTTTATTACATAAAGCCTTCTTTTTCTTTATGGGGGAAGTGTTACGTATATGTAATTTAAATACTTGTGTGTTAATTTTAAATTCTTTTTTTTTATTTTTGTTTCATTGCATTTTATTGTAATGATTATTTTCACTGAATTTGACTTTTTCGGAAAATTCAGTCTTCTGTTTTGACCTGATTAGAACGCAAAAGTATTACTTTATCACTATTTTTAGCTCACCTTGGTTGAGACGTTTGTAAACACTAAGTGAAAATGATTGGTTATTACCAAGGTCATGTTCGGCCCATGTGTTAGCCATGTTGTAAATAGCGTTTCTTTTTCATTTATTTCCAGTGCTGGAATCTGATTGTTAGATAGGGCTATTCTAGGCTACGTGCGAAATGGCATTTTTTTTTTTACTGCTCTGTTTGATGATTAAATGGTCATGTGACCCATCACGAGTGTCGAAATCACGTTTTAGTTGGGTTTAATATTCATATCTCAGTGAAATTTTGTCAGTCGTAAAATTGTACCTTTGGGCTTAAGGTATTTGTCTTGTTGTTGCCATTTGAGTTGATTTTCGTATTTAAAATAATTTCTTCACTCTGGAAAATATTTTTTCTTTAACGAAATACTTGGACAAAAACATTCACTAAATTATTCGGAATTCAAAAGCTGGAATTATATTCTTGGTGACTCAACAAAGAACTGTTGACACATCAACACAAACTGGTTATAGAGGACGTCATCGCCTTCCATATTGGAACTTCATCGAGATTCGAACTTGGATTCAATTAGAACTTTTAGTGATAGGACTTATATTTTTGAATTCTAGGATTAATTTTTGGATTATATTCACAAACCGTAAGTCCTATTTCATATTTTTACCTTGTTTTCTAGGGAAATAAAGTATTTTGTTAAAATTTACAAAGCATGTTGGCTTCACTCTTTTCTTTTGTTACTTTTGTACGAGCCTACACGTAACACTTATATAATATCTAATGGTTGTCATAGCTGTTGCTTATATAATATATAATTGGTGTCATAGAATTTGCTTATATAATATCTAATGGTTTTCATAGCTATTGCTATTGCTTATATAATATCCTATAGTTGTCATAGCTACTACATATATAATAGCAAATAGGTGTCATAGCTACTGCTTATATAATATCTAATGGGTGTCACAGCTATTGCTTATATAATATCTAATGGGTGTCACAGCTATTGCTTATATAATATCAAATGGGTGTCATCGCTACTGCTTATATAATATCTAATAGTTGTCATAACTATTGCTTATATAATATCTAATTGTTGTCATAGCTATTGCTTATATAATATCTAATGGGTGTTATAGGTATTGCTTATATAACATCTAATAGTTGTTATAGCTACTGCTTATATAATATCAAATAGTTGTCACAGCTATTGCTTATATAATATCTCATGGTTGTTATAGCTACTGCTTATATACTATCCATTGGTTGTCATAGCTATTGCTTATATAATATCTAATGGGTGTCATAGCTATTGCTTATATAATATCTAATGGGTGTCATAGCTATTGCTTATATAATATCTAATGGGTGTCATAGCTATTGCTTATATAATATCCGATAACTACTGCTTATATAATATCCGATTGTTGCCATAGCCGTGTGCGGTCACAGGTAAAATATTAACCAACATTCTTCTCAATATGTTTAATCGACCTTAAAATAACAGTGCTGAGGAAAATTCCATCAAAATGTAATATCAGAGAGGTTTTAACCGTGTTAAAGAAATCTCAACCCATATGCAAATCTTCCATAATGTAGAAAAGGATGCTACCTGTTTAAGAGAAGGTAACATTCTTGTGACTTTAGAATATAATCCATAATTTATACTTATTGACTTCTTCTCCTTTCTATAGCTTACATACCGTATTCATACTTATTCTCCACTTTTTTCATGAAGGAACAATTTACATAATAAAATTTACAATACAGAGAGTCTCCTTGAAATTTGTGCATAAAATCAACGCTGCGAAAAAGCACTGCACGGAAACTATGTCAGCCAGGTTTAGCGAGGAATCGGTGACTATGAATAAGTTTTAGAATTGGACTCCATTTACTTAAGGAGAAACCAGGCGTATATTGAACACTATACATGCAGGCGTAGTGTAGATATTGACATTTGCATCATTGGTTGATTTCTGGTATACTGTGTCAAAATTACATAGTACAACCACGAGCTACAAAGAAAAAAAAAAAGAAAAAAGAAAGAAACAGAAAACGGTGAGAATATGCCTTTGGCCAAAACAATGCGACACAGTTAAGCTAATCAATTCTGGCAGACAAGGGAAAAGTTCCAGCCAAAATCAGATTAGCTATCAAGGCCATTTTATACAGAAGATATATAACTATTCGCAATAAAGCAAAATATTTATATTTAATCTCGTCCGTTTGCGGGTATGTACGTCCATCTGTACGTCCTCCCACTCCCTAGATTAACCTCAGTTTAAACATTTTTTTCCCTTTCTTTCTCCTTCTACTTACACTTTCCTTTTGTTTTAATTCCATATGGCATACCATATTCTGATCTGGAATACAGTATGCACTTACCTAGATAAATACTCTCATAATCGAAGCGGGGTGGAGATGGTGATGGTGGGATGAAAATAGTCAGTCCATGGCCAGTATCTTGTCTTGAAAAAGTTCGTCTCTACGTATTAGGGATGGATGGGTACCCGGCCGGCCACTCTAATCCGTCCGGGTTTTGTACAACCCGGAAATCCCCGGCCTGGCCTGGTTTTAAGATAAAAATGTGATCTTGCCGTGTCGGCCCCCCCCCCCCCAGTAATAAAATAAAAAAGCAACAAAAAAACCCTCTCCAATGTTTGCTTTCTAGTCCATTATCGCCACTGATTTTTGTATGACTATCTTACGCTATTGCGTGTGTTACTGATTTTTAAAATGTTTCCATTTTCTAATACGGATGATATAATTACTAGGAAATTAAACAGATGATTTGCAAACCTGAATAGTAGAGCGTACTTTTTCAGAAAAAAAAATCTCGGTAGATTATATTTTTCCAAAACAATATATTGGTCACATAAATAGTCCGTTATGACTTTAAATACTTCTACGTATTTTGCATGGGAAAATAATCTTCATCATTTTGTATGTCTCAATGACATAATTTTGTCTCGCCTACGAAACTAGCTTTGAGGACCAAGCTATAGTTTCGATGATTCATACGCTTTTTTCTTGTATTTGTTATATCTGTGTAATAATCGAACCTAATAATTGTGATATACCTGATAAGCAAAACACCTTCCAGCCAAATCAGGTCACCATGACATAATTTTCCTGTTTAGTTAATCGTGTTTTGTCAATGTGATTTCATATCTGTTGCGCTTGGTCATCTTCGCCAGCCAAGGGTCTTCAATCCACATTGTTCCACATTGGCCTTTTTATATGCAGTTTGCCAAAACAGTAGATATCGATCCGTTATCTGACTGGATTCAACTGAAAGAAACTAATCATATTTGACTGCGCGCTGTATTTTCCTGGGAAGCTGGACGAGAATAATAATTCCCGCCTCCACAGATAACTTAACTTGTTGCATGTGCTCTTGTCCAATTTGTCTTTCACAGGAAAGTTTATCTTTTCATTCAAGGCAGGTGGACACCGTGGAAGTCGTCATATTGAACACTTAATAGGTGTAACGAAGTCCCTCAACGGCCATTTGATTTGGCTTGCTAAGAGCAGTAAATCTTTCACACACAAAGGTACACTTTTTCCAAACACTGTTTCGATTAGCTACACATGCCAAGGGACGATGTGGAACGAAGTGAATCAACGATCCTTGTCTGCCAAGATGAAGTCTGTCTACATCTTTCTCGTTTGATAGGAACGTTATCGATTCAAGTGGCTATAATAAAGGACAGTTATCTAGACTCACACTGGGCATCAAAACGAACACAATTATTATGTCATTCGAATGTACCGTGTTAGCTACCAGTATGAAAATAGAATTGGCATTATTTGTTGTCAAAAATAGCAGGAGGCTTTAGATACAGTGACAACAGAATACCTCACAAGTCCGATTTTTCTGGACCATCCTAACCATGATAATTATTGTTGTTGCGGTAGGATCAACATATAACACAAACAGTAATGCAAAAACCAATTCTAAATAACTCCTCAGACATGTGACAAATAATACACTTAGAACAACAATAAATACAAACAACATAAAACACACGTAAGACAAAAGCAGTACGATTCATGAATACTACAACACCTACACCATAAACACGACAACACAACACCATCCGTGTAAATTTGTCACGTTTAGATCACACGCTACTCCACCTTTTCAGTTGAAAATAATTTATATTTAAAATATTAACAACACAAAATAATAAAGAAATACGTTAATCTACCAAGGACTACCATAGAATGTAATAAAAATGTAGTTCCAATTGAGTCCTGAGGGATAGAGATTTTGGGTCAGGGTACAAGCAAAGCCAATACAGTATGACCTATATCTCAAATGTTCTTGGGAACACCGAGAACTAAATTTCAATCTGTTATGGTGTTAGTAAAGAAGGGTGTCGATTTTATGCCACTTACACACAGTGTAACAATGTTAAATTTAATTAATATTCCTACTGACCAAATGGTATTTGTCAATAATTTTCACAAACGTTGGCTCAGGTAAGATCGACATTGCTCATAGAAAATTATGAGCATGATTGAGTCTTAACTTATTACAATCTAAACTTTGCTTTTAGATTGACAACACTTTCAAGTTCATGCTGGCTGAAGTTTGAGCTGAGTACAAAGTAAGTTATGTTTATAAATCTTATAGTTTATTCTGTGACATTTGGGAGTCTGTGTTTGAGATTTGGCACCACGAAGAACAGGAATAGCCAAAATGACATTGTGCTGAAGCAGGACGTAATGATTTTCTAGTTTTCAATGATAAACACTGGCACAGGAAAAGCTTTTAGTTGGCGTTTACTTTCTTTAGTATTATGTTAACTATGTATTCACCCTTGAGCAAGTTATCTATATAGAGACTTAAAATTTAACACATGTTTGAGAATTGATTATGTGTTATTTTAGATTCCATGTTCTTTTTTATATTTTCGCATTGAATCAAATATGATATTTTCTTTCATAATGTACGATAATTTGTTGTCAGTGAGCAGGGTTCTATTTCTTTCCGTTTTTTTGTTGTTTTTTTCGTTTTTTTTTTTCTTCTTCTTTTTTCTTTTTCAAAGCGTAATTTGAATCATTAGGTGAACACATTTTGGAAGAACGTAATCTGAACCCTGAGTTGAATAATTTTTGGAAATGCGTAAACTGAATCCTGAGGTGAAGTATTCAAAACATTGTCATATGCTTATAATCGAATTTCCGATCAGAACTTATACCTGTTACCATATCAGTTAGATAAAAAAAAAAAAGAAGAGGTCATAAAATGCTACCTTAAGGTACACCACATGATATTCTCAAATGCTTGGATTCTGTATTGTTAACACTGACAACTGGATATCTACCGCATACACGTCATTACAACCGTTCAATTAACGTAACTCCAATTACTCTTTTCTTTTACACATTCTGTCATTATTCGCTGTGTTAAAAACTTTGTGTAAGTCGAGTATGACCATTCCACTATAGAAACGTTTGTATGTCTAAACCTTAATATGATCAGAAAGATGTATCAAATATGTAGCAGGCAGTTGAGTGCATTCTACTAAAACCCTAAGCAAGTTCACTGATCAACTTATGTTTAGTTAAAAAGTTTCTAAGCTGAATGTAAATTATTCTGATAATACTTACCGGCTTGTAATTTGTTGCATCAGTCTTACATCATAGTACCAATAAATCGAACTCGAACAAATTTCAGTTCATCATTCTTAACATTAGTTAATACATAAAGGTTAACAATAAAAGTAACTGGAATTATCAAAATAGAATCACCTTTGTCTAATAACCTTGCTGAATATTGTCAAAAGCCCGTACCTTACGCGAATTAAGGTTGTACAATTATTTGTAAACAAAACTAATATTTCTTGTCTGTAAGACTGTTGAACGTGTTTTCAACGTATTTGAAGATTTATTCATGAGAATGAATGCAATAATGGCGATGAGGTTACCAAAATGATCTGCAATTCCACAGGATGCATTCATCAATAGTCAACGCAACATCAGAATTCATTTTTGGCTCAGATTTATACCCAACCAGATTCAACTCTTGTCATAACTTCTTTGAGTCTTTTTTTCTTAAACTTTGTTACAAAGGTATTTAGCTTTAACCTCTCTAACACTTGTCGCACCTGAATTCTGCGCGATGTTGGCACAAACGAACTTGTTAAAGTCATATTAACTTGTTACCTTTTGACACTGATCCTAGTAAAACAACAATATGGTCATTGTCGAATGCAGCAATTATTTTCAGTTTTGTTTTTGCTAACTCATTCGGAATTAACCCCTGTACATGTTTTCAACAAGTACCCACACCAATGCCGGTCTGATCATTCAACGTCTTTACTCCGTATCTTATCGTATAGGATGGGTGGCTATCCAAAGCAAGCTGAATAACTTAACTGAAATCAACATTATGTTCATCGCATCTTTAACACTTTAACTCGTTGATAAGCTGGAGGAAGAAGTAAACAACGACAACTGGGTCTTACAAAAATCAGTTTAAATATATAGCGTGTAGTGCTGACCAATATTCTTCCGAGTTTACTGATGCTTTGCAACAGTTTATATTGTCAGTTATTTTTTGCAACTGTACGTTTTATGGTTTCTGGATTAGCTGCAAGTCGTCAAAAACAAGAGAAATTTTGTACAGCACGAATGAAAGAAAAACGGGAATCATGTGAATGGGGTAACGACGGCTCGTGAATTTAATTTCTTTACTAATCAATATCAAATATCGAGGCAAGGCATGTAAATATTATATGACCAATACGCATCAAATTAATAAACAACTCAAGAAAAACATTATCTGCTACAGAAACAACAGTAACAATAAACAACAACAACAACAATAACAACAACAAAACAACACAAAACCAGTAAATGAAACATGTACTAGCTCGGTCTTTTAGATTTGTCTAAATTTTGAGGTTGCTCATTTTTATCATTTTGGGACTGTCTTTCGCCGTCGTTTTATTTTTTTAAGGGAACGTGGCAACAGTCGTTTTATCGTAAAAAGTGTACGCAATATACATAATATGATTTGTGTGTTTCAATGAAGTTCAGCTAGGGCTCAATGGTATAATAAATATGCTGTCTTACCGCAGAATCAGAAATTGATCGATTTTCTAGTGTCTGCGCAAACAGATCGGAGAGGTTACATGTTCGGCGCCAAATTAATTTGTGTAAATTTTCATTATTTGCGTTTGCAGTTAAAGTTACGAATGATACATCAGGAAGTACTGTTTAATAACTTTTCATAAATTTTACTTTGAACTTATTCGTTTTGTTTGTTTTGTTTTGTTTTGTTTTGTTTTTTTGTTTTGTTTTTTTTTTTTTCTATTCCAAACGTCGAAACTCGTGCAATTTAAATCGTTTTAAAATAGAAACGCCGAAAGTCGCGTTGAAAAAGGTCAAATTTAGGCGTTCAGAGGGGCTTCCCCATCTAAAAATAGAGCGTGATTACGAGTAATATGGTTACATGACACCTCGACGTGTAATGGTAGACCTCGAGATGCTTTTCACGTTGATTTACGGTGTTATAGAAGGCTATTTAATGCAGTCATCAACAGGATGAAATCGCTTAAGTGCACAGTAATGTATTCTCCAAGGAGTAAGGCAGTTTTGATCCGCAGTGCTTAGATACAGCAAGCCATGTGTTACTGTTACGACTATGTAATTAAATTATTTGTCTGTTAGTTTTAAATTCTTTTTGATTTTAATTTTGTTTCATTACATTTTATTGTAATGATAATTTTCATTGGATTTGAATCGCTTTTTCGAAAATTGGCTTGACCCGATTAGATTATAAGATTTCTTCAACACTATTTTAAGCTCACAGTTTTTGTAAACATCGAGTGAATATGATTCGTTATTGCCAAGGTCATTTTGGCCCGCATGGTAGCCGAACTGTAAACAGATTTTTTTTATATTTTCAGTGTGAGAATTTGATTCTTAGATAAGGCTATTCTTGCATACGTGATAAATGGCATTTTTTTTATTGCGCTGTTCAAGTTAGTAAATTACGTAGCCTATCACGTGAAGCACAATGTGATCTAAAATCGAGGCTTCAAACAGACGCTCTCTAGTAGATTTAGTCAGTCGTATGTCCACACCTTGAAGGTACAAGCTGTTTATATTGTTGAAGCCAGATTGTTTTTGAAGTTCATTTATTTTTGGAATTTAGTAATTTATTCTCTAGAAAACTAAACAAGTGCTTTATATTTATAAAAGTTCTGGGAGAAAGAAATTCAGTGGAAATTTATTCTGGAGTTTAACGGAAACATTATAAACTGTGATTCAATCGAGGATCTGTTACCACCAGTACAACGACCTAATCTGACGTCATCGCCTCCATATTGAAATTTCATCGAGATTCGAACCCTGATTCTATTAGAACTGTTTAGTGATAGGACTTGTATTTTTCAATCTTAGGATTAAATTTTGGATTATATTCACAAACCGTAAGTCCTATTTCCAATTTTTACATTGTTTTCTAGGGAAATAAATTATTTTGTTAAAATATACAAAGCTTGTTGGCTTCACTCTTTTCTCTTGTTATTTTTGTACGAGACTACATGTAACAGTTACAATTCACTGTATTACCAAGTGGACACTGTCGCTCTCTCTCTCTCTCTCTCTCTCTCTCTCTCTCGCTCTCTCTCTCTCTCACACACACACACACACACAGACGCATACACACACATACGCAGAGTAACACAGTGTGAATTTTTAAAGATGTTGTTGCAATACATAAATGAGTGAACGTGTTCATAGCCAGTTAAACTGATGAATGCTTTTGGATAGCCTGCTATGGCTAAGACCAGAGCTAAAGTACGGTGCTCGAATTTTCCTGGTTTGGGCATGACTGATTTTCAATGAGGTTTCCGTTTGATAACGGTCAGGCCAATTGGTCAAGACGAGATGAATTCGGTTCCATGTATCGGGAAATACCAAGCGCTGAAATGATGCAGACACAACATTAGTACTTGTTGAAATAGGTGTCATAATAAGAAACTGTCCATGAATCGATTTAGACAGCGCGGAAATATGAGTGATTACTCAGACCTCGATGGTCGTGTGTTAAATAACGGCGGTTATATAAATCTAATCCTGATTGGCTAAGCTAAATAAATGGTGCTCTTCCGAAGCGGATTTTCATCTTTTATAGATATCCTACATCGCAAAGTTAGTCAGTCTAGCCGAGATCGTGGCTGCGATGAAAATAGCAAGTATTTTCTTTTTAACTTAAATAAAAGTGCAAGGAACGTGCATTGGAAGTCTTGAATGACGATTCTGTAGGTCGCGGGTTCGAACGCCGGTCGAGTCATACCAAAGTCTTTTAAAATGGTACTAGCAGCTGCCTAGCTTGGCACTCAGCTTTACGAGGTTAATGTTAGAACTGGTCGGCCTGGTTTCAGGATAATATTACTGGGTGGGACATAATGCTACATGTCTGCGGCATGATGCCCCAGTGCCAAACATCACTATAAACTGTCACACTGCAGACATCGTAGCGATATGACTGAAAATTTTTAAAGCTACGTTAAAAGTCTAAATCACACACACACACACACACACACACACACACACACACGATTCTGCAAAGGGGTAAAGAGACGATCCTTGATGGGAGAAAAGAGAGCAATGTACTGTATCTAAGTTTGCGTATTCTAAGAATTTCATACATTATTTCCTTGATAAAAATCTTGAGATAATTGTTTGAATTTATTCGTTTATATTTCATGCGAATCATGTATGCTAGGAACTGACAGTATCCTTATATTGATAAGATAAATTGTTAATTAGCTAACATTGTAGTTAAGACGTGAAGTGAATTTCGTTAATTCATTTGTATAACTAAGATGGGAATTCTTTTAACCAAGAATCGATGGTATTAGCATTAGGGAGGGTGCTGTCCGACACTTAGTCCAGATAGAGATTAACATCCCACACGTCAGGGCGTGATATCTTATTAAGAGACTAATCTGTGCATTAGAACGATTAGTGATGTTAAATAGTCTGTCAGAGAGATATATTAATCTCCTGTACTATGTGTGAATAAAAAAAGAACTGAGCTAGAATTTATATAGTGTGAAATGCCGGGCTGCGACCTGAGAACCGTGTTAGCTGTTAGTGATGTGAAGATATCTGACGTAACAACAGGTGAGAGCATTTTCTATCCGAGTCGTAAGGACCTAATAAACTGTTTAGGTTGCCTATTATATGTTTTAAAAACGGAAATAGTTCCACATAATGCCACACAACAACGCAATGCAACGTGGACGTACAAGAGATCCATCTTGCAGTTGAGACCCATAAGAAGTTAGATGCAATAGAAAGGTTATTGTAGGTCGCATCACATTAGAAGTCAGGGGGATAAATCAACTCCAATCTAATACCGGTGTTGAATCTGGAGCGACCGCTACAGTAATCAGGTTATCTGTGTCAACGGAACTGCTAATTGCATTTTGTAATAACGTTTTGTAATTACTTTCTACTAGATGTGTATACTTCAAGTGTCTTGTACAATTTATTTCTGTTTAATATAACCGATTAAACTGGTAGATTTTAGATACGGAGGCTCGTGTTGCTCTATTCTATATCTCTGCTCAGACCTCTCTTTATTCCATCTATTAATTTCATGTATTTTTATGATCCACTCGATACGGGCAATAACTCCGTGGTCGATCACCCTCTAGATAATGATAACTACCATGACCAGGACGTAACACACACACACACACACACACACACACACACACACACACACACACATATATATATATATATATATATATATATATATATATATATATATATATATATATATAAATAAATTGCTTTTTATCAAAGTATGCCAAACGGTCTTTATTGCTTGTTGCTGCTGAGTTCCGTATATACTATGCATGTAAAGTCATGCAATTTTACATGTGTATTCATATTTATCACTTATATTAAAACTTATAAAAAGTAATTTTTATTTGTAATGACACACATTTCTTGCTAAACTGGTTGTGCCACATATTTGGATTATGTAATGTGCAGGCCAAGCAAGCAAGACATAGTTCAACAGAATTTCCTCTTAGTTCATTTTTAAAACAGACCTTCAAATTTGCATCCAATCTGAAACACGAAAGATGAGAAAAAATATCTAATTTGGTTTGAATTTATTGATACACGAGGCCCCCAACGAGTAATCTTATACACGAATGGCAGGTCGACCTCGAGATGCTTTCATGTTAATTTCTGTGTTTATAGAAAACTGTTTACTGCTGTCACCATTGGGATGAAATCGTTTTGGTTCACTAAATTGGTGACAGCAATAAATACTATGATATAACCACAGAGATTAACGTGAAAGCATCTCGAGATCCATCTGCTATTCGCGTACAAGATTACACGTTGCGGTGTCACGTGCATCATGTAATATTCACTCGCCTCCTCTTGATACATTTCTGAAGTACCAATACCATTAGTGTACCAAATATATTTTCTAGTTGCCGTAATAGTTCTACATTTAGTTGTATGACTAGATATTTCCAGTTCTTGGGTAAACTAGAAAATTAAAGGAAACCCAAGGTCTCAGCAGCTTTCCATTCAGAGAAAGAAAATGGCGGCACTTCGCTGACATTTTATCATGTCTGCCGTAAGAATTGTTGGTTTTATCGGCTTGCATTGTGTGGACTACATGCGTCGCAACTGACTGTTTGACTTTTCGGTTTGGCACCTTAATTCTTAGTGGTTGCAGGGGAATTTAGAATCCGTTCTACTGGTATTGTTCTATTGGTTGTACCAGAGTGTGCATATATATATCCACATTGGTGGAGAAAAGCATAAGAAAATATTCGATGCATTTCTTACAGCAGTATCTGGTTGTTGGTAATTCTACTATTTTTTGGGGTCGAAACTGTTTCACTCCAGAGTTGTTCGTGAATAATAAACAAGCAATACATTCAAACTTTGAAGCATCCTTTAGGTCACCAGACTGTGTCAGTAATAAGTACATACTGATCTCCAGTCAATAAGAAAATCTTATCTATCCAAACATATTTCTTTGTATTAATTTTCAAACCCAGTGGCTTTATAATGACCTTAAATTTCACCACAAAGAATTTCAAACACGTGCATTTTATCTGGAACATTTAAATATTAGGAATATTTTACGTCTGCTTCCTTTTAACGTTTGATGTAGACAGGACTACAATTGGACCTGGAAGATATGTAGTGGTCAGATTTGAGTAAGATGTTACGACGAAAACCATTTTATAATGAATGATCCCGACGTACTTGTTAAAAGCAACTGACTTGACTGATTGGTTAGAACTGACAGCCTTCGTACATTTTTTTTTTCTGTCGAATAATCTGAAGATTTTCACCCTACATTTCCTCGGACTTTTTCGTTCTTTCTGCTGACAAACAGTGTGTGTGTGTGTGTGTGTGTGTGTGTGTGTGTGTGTTTAACGTAGTTTTACAAAAAAAAATTCCAGTCATATCGCTACGATGTCTGCAGTGTGGCAGTTGTTAGTGATGTCTAGCAGTGGGGCATCATGCCACAGACATGTAGCATGATGTCCCACCCAGTCACATTATCCTGACACCAGACCAAACAGTTCTGATACTAACCTCTTAATGCTGAGCGCCTAGCGAGGTAGCTGCAAGTACAATTTTTTATAAGTCTTTGGTATTACTCTGCCGGTGATCGAACCTGCGACCTCCCGAATACGAGGCGGAGACCACAAGGCCACATTTTTTAATGCCCAGTATTGATAATTTCGACATTACATCATCCGTGGCATTCAACCAATCTCTCTGACTCATTCGAGTGTTTTTATCCTTTTAGACCTTTGTCATGTATAGTGAAGAGAAACCTTGTAGCCTGCTATTCTTGTTCAAAACTGAATATTCATAACCAATAACATGTTGAAATGTATTCACAAGATTTTCCAAGATTTATTTTGAGAAATTCTATGATGACGCAATTAGATACTTGTAAGTTAAGATGAAAGATAAGATCCGAGTAAACCAAATGTTTTCCGCTACCGGAACCGGGAGTCAAGCCTGTTGTAGCGTGGATGTCGAACTTATCAAATTGGTCATGCACACTTCTTATATTGACAGCTTCTTATTATATTCCCAATACTGTGTTCCTACATACGTCATGTATTGATAGCTTGCTGTGTGTGTGTGTGTGTGTGGATGTGTGATTTGGATCTTTACGGTAGCTTTAACAATTTTTTTTTAGTCATATCGCTATGATATCTGTAGTGTGACAATTATAGTGATGTATAGCACTGAAGCATCATGCCGCAGACACGCAGTCATGCCCCACCCAGTCACATTATCCGGACACTAAGCTGATCAGTCCTAACACTAACCTCTTAATGCTGAGCGCCTAGCAAGGCAGCTGCTAGTGCCATTTTTATAAGTCTTTGGTAATGACTCGGCCGGGTTTCGAACCACTGACAACTTGGTATTATATTCTTATATTTCTCCAATATGGTATTCCTGTATAGGTCATATAGGGACAGCTTATTATTATATTCCCATGCATCCTAAAACTTTACTCGACTTCAATTCGCACTCGAAAATATTCTGACCAATCAAAAGGCTGCATTTGTCGACTTCGAATAACATTTCCAAGTCTGGATTAGCCTTTCCTTATTCGAAATTTTGAGTAAATATTAATGAAAAAGGGATCTGGACAACTGCTCTCAAAACGTTTTGAACACAAGACTTGGAGTCACGTTCAAAACCCCCAAATCAGATTCAAAACTTTGAATGTATCCAGGCCAGTAAGATTTAGCCGTGTCAGAGTTGGATTCAATCATTCAACATATTCCCCATAGTTCCACAGTTCTGAGTTACAGACGGAAAATCTGAGCTATTAGGGGCCCGAAATCGGTTTGTTCCTCTGTTCTATGGGATAACACCACGTTGCTTATTTAGTGCCCAAGCAATCGAAGTAAAGTGCTTTGCCTAAAGACATGCCAACATTGGCTGACCCGATTGTAGGATTCGAACCCGACTTTCTTTCGGTCGCGATTCCATTACGCCCGAAGTGATAAATACTGAATAGAGATTTCAAATGAATAGGATAACTAATGAACATACTGTCCGGGATCTCCGTATGTTTTAGAGAACCAGTGACATTTAATTAATGTTTCACCGCTGTCGCAAATGAAAAATCGAACCAATGCATCGTAAAATTCTCAGTTATACGCCAATTAGAGGACTGGTATCATAGAGCACAGATGTGAAGTATTAATATTCTGTCGGAACCTATATGGTTTTAAAAATACTGTACACATTTATATATTATATCCCCGATCATATCCCGATCATATCCCCCGTCATATCCCAAAGTTTCAAGCATATTCATCGGTGTAGGATGAATGAACTAATTTTATTACCTGACGAACGGACTGATGGATAGACGGACGGTCAGACGTAAAGACGGACAGGAAGGCTTAATACTAGTCTTTCTCCAAAATGTTTTGATATAAAATGCACCCCTTATTGTCAAGGCAAATGAGTAAGATTAAAAGTGGATTTCCACTACAGCCCTTGATGTCATCGTTAGTTCCTTAAATAATTGAACTGTTTCCATGGGCGCACTAAAACCGTATATAATCTATGCATACGACATCCTGTCTTAAAATTTCCCACTGAAATAACCCAGTGATTAAAGGCGAGTTATAAAATGAAGGAAACTCTGTCTACGTTACAGACAGTCTGATTAAAATTGAGATTTGCTTATACGTCTGTGGTTTTGTCTGAGAGCTCGATTTTAATCAGACTGTGTCAAGGACTTCGATTAGAAATACTGCCGACGAAGAGAGCTAAAAAAATATCCAGCGCAAATCAAAATATACCCCTGGGCAAGGTTTCGTTAGCTTTCAGCGAGAGTAAGTTTCATGGTTTTACAAAAGTATAATCCGCGAACTCAGTTTTAACACAAACTTCTGACGCCTGATCGGACCATTAGCCAATCAGATAACCGAAATTAGACTGAGTACGAGTCCGAACATGAACATCTTTTTCTAATCTCTAGACCAGACAGACTTTAGCAGTATGAAATTCGGGAGGACTTTGACTTGTAACCTCGCTGTCATATAATTTACACGAATGTTCAGGAATTTGGTCTGTTTCCACTGAGTACGAATTTTATTTTAAAACTACCCAATAGTTCGTTTTGCACAGCAACTAAAGACCAACTGTTCTTGGATAAATAGGTTACATAAAAGTTGGATAAATAGGCTGCATAAAAGTTAAATAAGTATGGTTGATAAATAGGTTGCATAAAAGTTGGAAAAATAGGTTGGATAAATTCTAGGTGGCTTAAAAGTTAGATAAATGCGTTGCGTAAAAGTTGGATAAATAGGTTGGATAAATATGTTGCATAAAAGTTGGATGAATATGCTGCATAAATAGGTTGCATAAAAGTTAGATAAATGGGTTGCATAAAAAAATTCGATAAATAGGTTGCATATAAGTTGGATAAATATGTTCGATAAATAGGTTGCATACAAGTTAGATAAACAGGTTGGATAAATAAGTTGCATAAATGTCGTATCATGATAATTAGATTCTTTCTTGAATCTATAGTTGTATATCATGCATGCAAACTAGTCCGAGTTACCATCTGACCTTTCGCACCCTATAACTGTCAAGACATCTAAAACAGGATGGGATAGCCCAGAGGAGACGCGGACTAGAATACAAATGAGCTACAAGCCTCCCCTAAAGGTTCAGGATCTACAAAAGGCCCGATGACACGTAGCTTTTGCTTGTAATTATGTAGTCAGGATTGTACTGATGTATCTTACATACATACATACATACATACATACACACGCACATACATACATACATACACACATACACGCATGCATAGATACATACGGCCGATGACCACATGCTCTCTTGGGGATTGTTACAATCTTATAGAACAATCTTATAAAAACAATACGTTACAGAACATTAAATAAACAAAAGACTGTGCATCAACCTTCTAGTACGATACGATGCTGTGAAATGTGCACTCATAAAATCGGGAGGCAAAATATGCCAATAGAAAGGATATAAAAAAAAAACATATACCAGTCAACAGTAATAAAGAGTACATGCGCAGATCACACAAAATCTCGTCATCAATATTCCAAGCAGAGACTTTATTTTCTTGTTTGACAATCACAATGGTATTACTGCCATATGAAATGCAAATTTTCTCTGAACCCGGAGTCTGAATGGTAAATTGGTCCTCTGTTGAAACTAACGTTGACAGCTGACATAAATACGATACTGAATAAATGAAAAACTGTTGTACGCAGCATGGGAATATTAAAAATAAATAAATAAAATTAGTTCCTACCTGTAACGAAATCTTTCACATGTGCCAATGCCGCAACCTTTAAAAGATCGTGTAGATCAACAGCGCAGCGTGTATTGGAGGATGCGAATACCGTAAGAGATTGAACTAACTGCGATAGTAGTAACAGCAGTGGTGGCAACCACACTGCACGAGAAGGCTCAAACTTGTAAAAATTCCAGATTAAAATCTCTCTTATTAAGTTATTCTTGTGAAGACTCGGTGGCATCGATCGGATCTCCCGGGCAATGCAAATCACTCCAATGTAATGGACATATGCGCATCAAAATGTTAATATCGATTAGTTAGAGAGAAAAACAACACACGCATGAATAGCGTAAACCTTTTGGCATTGTTCAGGAGTCGGTGAAAAAAGTGATATTTACTACCTACAAAATACGTTAGTGACACGCATATACAAATAACATTACAAATATGTCCCAATAACTTGGAAACTGGAAACTGCACAGACCCATATCTGCCTCGCATAATGCGCTTGCAGATCTGGGTCAATCAATTTGTTATGGGTAAACAGTAAAACAAATAGCCTAGACATTGATCTGCCGGCTCATTTTGCGACGGCAGATTAGGGTCTAACTTGTTTGCATTTCGATTCGATTTAAAGAAGTTATGAGTAGGCGATCCCATTTACGCTCTGGCGATTGGTCCATCCAATTCAGAACTGCTCTGTATTGAGATTTCTTTTAAACTGAGACTTGTTAGACACGTAAAACCTTGCTAATTTTGTCATATATGAATTAAGATTTCTTAAGAAACGTATACGCAAGTCTGTTTCAAAATGTCTAGTCGTATATCTTCACAGAGAGTGATCCTATTTAAACTTCATCGTCGAATTCTAAATGTTCAGTGATATTGATTGATTGAAAACAGTTGGGCAATTTAACCATCCGTCGGGCGACATAACCACTTTCAGTCTGAAGCAATTTCCGGACATTTGTTTACAACTGGATGGATATTTAGGCAATCAGGAATTCAGATGAAGCATATAAAATTAAATGGGGATGAACAAAATATATGCTAGGTCGTTAATATTGATGATAAATACTTACCGTATTTATACAGGGTCGGTTTCCGGAAAGCCCGGACCCGACCCGCAAACAAATCACACACACACACACACACACACACACGTACTGTCACCTATCTTTTGAAATTTGACCATCGTTTGATTTGTCTTGCACACGTTTATTGGATATTATGCACACTTTGAATAAATAGACACGCGGACGTTTGCTTTGGTGCCCGTTTGAGGAAAGTCAGGTATCTTGTGAATTACTATGATAGTGATATTTTTGTTATATACTGATGAATTTTTAGATAAATTAATAAAAATCACAAAACGTAAGTTTAAAAAAAAAAGAAGCTTAATATTGCAACGTTTCCGATACGAACGTCACATAAAACGAATGTCATTTGTAAAAGTGAAATGCGCATGAATATCAGTTTTATTGGGTGTATTTTTACGAAGCGTGTGTAACAAGTCACTAATTTTTCGCTACTATCATTGTTAATAACACGTGTTCTTCGACGCATGGGGCAGTAGACCCATATATCTGATTTGCAGTTGTTGTGTAGTTTGTTAATGTTTGCATCATGGAAGATTTCACCAGCTGAATAACAAGGAAAGTTTCTATCCGAGGTCCGGCTGATAACATTCGAATTGTTACTAGACGGACCTTGTGACAAGCTCCGATAGGGACCTGGCATGGGAATGAGAGCATTCTTTTGAGTTATTTACAGGGGAATGAAGAAATTGATGGAAGTTGATGAAACGGATTCCTTAACGAGAATGCTACTCATTTCCATTTTTATGTCAAGTGAGGCAACGGTATATAATCAACTCGTTTATGAGTCGGGTCCACCTGCAAACGACTTAGACCCAGATCTGCGTTCGCATAATGCGCCGGTACATCACATGCAAGGTCAGAGGTTTTAAAACACTGGTACTCCGCAAGCTCCATTCAGGGTGCGAAAAAGCTGCGGAATAATCGAGAACCTGATGATTGTTAAAAAAAGGTTCATCCATCGCATTAGAAAGGTAAGATTACGGCTATTATCATTAAGTCTTATTTTTTTTTTGTATGTAGCGCTTGTATGCAAAGCGATTTGCAATCGTTATTTGACCGCTCCGGTGGCCTAAGTGGTTAGAGTGTCCGCATCGGATGCGGGAGGTCGTGGGTTCTAACCCCGGCCGAGTCATACCAAAGACTTGTAAAAAATAGTACAAAAGCAGCTGCCTCGTTTGGCGCTCAGCATTAAGAGGTTAGTATTAGGACTGGTCGACCTGGTGTCAGGATAATGTGACTGGGTGGGACATGATGCCACATGTCTGCGGCATGATGCCTCAGTGCTAGACATCATTATAAACTGCCACACTGCAGACATCGTAGTGATATGACTGAAATTTTTTTAAAGTTACGTTAAATCCAAATCACAATCTCACACACAATCGTTATCTACCGTACATTCAACATTAGGAAAGATCATTAAGTGGTCCTCAGAGATCCTCAACAATGTTCAAGTGGTCCGCGAAAAGAAAAGTTTGAGAACCACTGGTCTAGATTGCATGTTCTTTTGAGTAGTCCAAAGAAACTGCATAGAAACAGATCTGCCTGCGCATTAGGAGATAGAAGATCTGGGTCTATGCAGTTTACAGTTGGATCCGACTTATGTTTAACTACAGACTGTAACGATACCATGTCATATACGACGCACTTTTCTCCTTGACCCTAACGAGTGATGTACCTTGAGTATGTTTTAGTCTTATATATCGGTCAAGTAGTCTGCAAAAATAAGACAATAGCACTATTTCTGACATGCGACGGATCCATGCTACTCTTATGGGTCTCCCTAGCTGTACTTTAAAATTTATTTATTTTCAACCTTTTCAAAAAGAACCTGTTATTTGCAAAGTTTTTTGCATCAAAATGTGAACATTCAAAGAATTAATGAAACAGGTCTCCAATATGATTTGAATCAAAAAGTGTGCACATACTTTCTTCAATGTATTTTATTTTCTCCTGACTTCCATCGGTAATCTGTGATTAGATGTTCTGAAATGACCCTCCTCCAACATCACCTCCTGTCTCTATCTTTTTGTCTGTCTGTCTGTCTGTCTGTCTGTCTGTCCGTCTCTCTCTCTCTCTCTCTCACACACACACACACACACACACACACACATACACACACACACACACACCCCTCTTATTTTTTGTGCATTTGATGTATGCTTAAACCATCCTCCAGAATTTTGCACGTTCTTCAGTGTTCCAGCAAGATATGATCCTTTTTCAAAATATTTTGTGAGGATAAATAGTCAAGTTCAGCATGGACTTTCTTAATATCAGCTCTTGCAAACATTAGACTGGATGTTCTTCTGGAAAATTATTTTATTTAACGAGAGATGTGTCCACAGACCACAAATGCACGTATGGGTACACGTGAATTTAATGTTAAAAATGCCAACGGGGTTAACACTGGGAACTGTATGGGTATAATGGGAAATGCAATGTTACCAATGTCAAAGGATTAACATGATAGGATGGCACGGCAACAAAGGAAAATGTAATGTTAAAATGTCGATAGAATTAACATGATGGGACGGTTTAGGTACAAGGGCAATTGTAATGTTAAAAAAGTTAACATGTTTATCATCATCGGTCTGTAAGAGTACCAGAGGACATTTACTGATCAAAGCACAGTCTTACTGACCAGTACGCATACATACCTGCCAACACCTACATCTACTAAACAACACCCACACCTGCTCACCAATATACGGTGTAAATGACCAGTAACTTATACCTAATGACCGAGTCCTACACTTACTAACCTGTAATCACACCTACTAACAATAGTGTACGGGTAGAATGTAAAGAGAGGTATATAGAAACCAGACCACTATAAACAAAACTAAAATATACAACCCTACAACCCCTACAATCCTTATAAACATGACTATACACAACAATATTTTTATTAAAAAAAGAATTCGCACTTATATCATCAGAGATGACAAAGGCAGAAGAGTGTGGAGCAGGATTAAGTTTTGTATAGCAGATGATATAGGCAAAAAAGAAAAATACATAACTAGCAATATTGAAGTAATATACATTTTTGAGAGATCTGGCTGGTTCTGAAAGGTGCCGTTGGTTGTTGTCCTGAATCGTAGATTTTAATGATATCAAGGACATCTGCACATTTGGGGTCAGGTTTTGCAGCAAAAACACATCTAAACGTAGTTTGTGCATCTGCTGACGGACAGAGAGCATGTAAATTTGGAAGCTTCCATCTCCCAGTCTCTCCTTTGTGGATCAGGTTCGTTTTCTAGCTGCTGACATTACTGTTCCTGCTGATGCTGATACTGTTACCACTCTTCCCCGTCTTTTAATGCAGCATTCTTGTTCCCTCTCCAGCCTCTTCTCTGTCCACGCTCACCTAGTTTTTCCTATCTACCAGGACTTCTCTGATTAATTCTTTAGACGTCCCAAAGGAAATCATCTTCCTCTAAAGATGCCTCGTGTACATTTGATATTCCTTCATCCAGCCCAATAGGTGTTCCATCCTCTTTAACATCGCCATGGCTGTGCTGAGATTCCCCACACTAATGGTTTTGTTGGACATTCTTCACTAAATTGACATATAATGCGAAAATGAGCGACTTTATAAAGAATGGGCAAGGATTGAAACTGATTTTGAGTCGTCATCAATCAGAACGCGTGTCACATATTTTAGCCGTGCCATGGCTTACTTCTACCAATCAGAACGCAGGATTCTATGTGAAGTCATTTTTAGATCAAATTGCCGGAAATCGTGTCACGTGACTTTCAGATTCAAGTACAGGAAACAGAAAAGTTCGACAGAGACAAAACCAAAGAGCTTGTACAAGAAAGTCGAAAACAGTAAACACAGTTTCAGAATCAAATTTTATTAAATATAAAAGCCCCATTCACAAAATAAATACAGCAAAGAATAAAGAGTGATGATTAGGGCAGTCTCTCCGCTTCACTTGCACTCTTTCCAACCAAAAACGTAATACAATTCAATTCCAGCGTTACAGAAATAAAAAAAAAAAATGCGCGGGACCAGGCTATACTTTTTTCACACATAGAAATATCACATAGCATCCGTGTATCTTTATTTTCGTAATAGTCAAATTGATCTCCAAGAGCTTTCGCTCTGCAAAGTTCCATGACATCGTGTACGTACAGACTGTGATCTTTTGAATCGTTAGGTTATGAGTTAAACGTTTCCATTGGTGGTTTATTTGTTTCACTAGGCCCGTCAACGATGCATTCGTATCCGTAAATATATTTCTAGTATATTTAGAATGCGTACGTGAAGATTGTTTCAGCAATTCTATGATTTATTCAACACTTAAGTTTTAGCTGGATGTTTCATAGACTGTATCGTCAACCTAAATCTATTTATAAAGAAAATCATTCTTTCAACTGTTATTTCTTTTTCCTTTTTTATGAACATATCAGCTATGAAATAATCGCTGATTGTTATGCGTATCTAGTCTTTGGTATGATTTTTGTCTTTATCTGTATAATTTATAGTCTATACCTCGAGGAACAGAAGACTGGCATAACCAGCCAAGTTATGAGCTAAAAGTGGTGTGAATTTGGGATATTTAAAATTTAAATTGTACTCGTCAAGATGCAAGGCCTCTATATTTGCCTATTATGACCGTTCGTAGTCGCGAAACTTAATCTTTAGCTTTTTATTCTCATACATTTAACACACACACACACACACACACACACACACACACACACACATATATATATATATATA
>JAECUM010007116.1:0-24337 GCA_016617855.1 Megalonaias nervosa | reverse complement strand
TGATAAAAGGTTTCATATCAACCAGCTATAAAAAAAACCCAAACAGTTAAAAGTAAAACAATAAGATGGTAAGAGTAATATATAAAGCTTCCTGATCAACGGGGAATGTAAATGTTGTATGTTAATGAAGATTTAGATGAAAAGGTATTGAATATAAACGATGGTATATGGCTTCTCAAATGTCAAGACCCTCGTTCTGGAGGGACCTCAAAAGCTGTTGAAGATGTTTGTCCTAAGATGTGAGATCTGGAAGAAAAGCCATAACAGTTGGATGAAGAAGAGGGAATGTTCTTCCATTTTTTTTCTTTGATAGGTACGCGTGGAACCCACTAGATTTCAGGTGCTGGAAGACCACCAATCACAAATGTTGCAATGGTTTTTCTGAGTGCACCTGGAGCACTTGATGCAGTCTCTGTGTGTGTGTTTCCCACAAGGTATAGGTACATCTACCTTCTGCGCATGACCATGCGACAGTGGTGCGCAAAAGGTAATAATGACTTTTTCTCCACTCTGGGAAGATGTGTTCACATTATACGGATGGTATATTTTCAGCATGAAAATTGATTAGCTGAGCAACAGCAACAGGATAAGTAATTGCTGCTGTTAAAAAACATGTTTACCTCCATTACTAATGATCAGAATATTTAATCTATAATCATAGAGAAGTATTAGCTATGTATTATGTTGTTTACAAAATGGATGCCAATAGTCAGGTACACCCTTAACTTGATTTTGGACAAAGGTCAATCGCAAAATAAAAAAAAAGCCAACAAATAAGTTAAATATACATAACATTTGTGAAAACTTGCTTTAAACAGATCTGCCAACACTTACAATTTTGCCCCAAGTCTTATGCAAATGATATGGACTTCAGGAATAAAAAGAAAAACTACAGAAATATGATTGTTGCGGTATAAACCGGATAACTGGCTCATCTATGTTTGATTTGGATCCTGTTTCATATTAGCTTTAGTAGAATTAGAGAACCAGAGTAACTGTACAATGGTACCCCAGATGCTTTAAACTGCACATATTTTTCCATGCAAAGCGTATACATGTTAAAACTTGATTATACATCTAGAATGTTTTTAAAAATTGACTTCCATTTAACGATACATGTTAAAGACGAAGGAAAATATAAGTATCTAAAATAATTTTTAGCAATCAGGACAGAATAATAAAAAGGAATATTCAGATTTTCCTGAATAGAAGAGGAAGGGACAAAATTATATTTATTGGACATAAGGTGTCGATTTGATTATGTCACATGGCAGGAAATACAATGACCACTGTCATGTGAAAAAAATTCCAAAAATTACATCAAGTTCAGAGATAGCAACAAGCCACTGAGCTTCATTGGGTTTGGAACTGAGGTTTGTGAAACTGTACTAGAGGTATATAAAGTGTATTTGTACTTTGCAAACTTTTCAGATGAACATGTTTACTCTCGATGCATCAGTCTGGAATACTGAACTTTATGAAAACGCCTTTTCCACCTTGACAATAGCATTACATGCCATTTTATTACACCTTGCAGGTCTGTGTAAATAATGAATATTCAAATTATCATGTACATGCCAAAAAATAATGCATGACTGACCATGACAATGACTATTATGATGGAAATGACATGTGCAATAGATGCAAGAAATTGTTGCCAGAAATGATGCCCTACATACGAATGCTAAATAAAAGGTGTTGATATGAGCATTCCAGAAAGATGGCAGAGTATAAAACTTGCAGAACATAAAGCATTAGGAACTGAACATGACCCCTTGTCAGTAAAACGGCCAACACAGAGCTACTATTTTAAGTCTTTTACACAGACAACCGACATTAAATTAAATTGGGTGTATCCCCCTCTCAATATTTTGGACAAGCCCAAGGGTAAGTGCCTTGAAAACTTTAGCTTGCCATAACTGAATTTGAACTTGTTCCAGGAACTGGGCAAGCGGATTTGTAAATCCCTGATGGAGTCCTTGACTCTCAATTTTCAAAATCATGTGAAATCCCTGGATTATTATTACTGTATTGGTAAAATTTTTACTTTGTGCTTGTAATTAAACATGCATTCAATTTCCTTTCCAACCATTAATGCCACATGTACCTTTTGCAAATGAAAAGTGATTTGTTTTTGATGATTTCAACTGCAGTTTTAACACATTAATGGCTACCAGTATACAACGTAGAGGAAATAAAATCTTAAACAGTTGCGCACAACACCTTACCTCCCTATGTGCAATGGGTTGGTAGAGAAATTCAACGGGACGTTGAAGCAAATGTTGCGACGGATGTGTGCGGAAAGACCTATGGATTGGGATAGGTATCTGAATACAATTCTGTTCGCGTATCGTGAGGTACCTCACGAAAGTTTATGTTTCTCCCCTTTTGAACCATTGTACGGTAGGACAGTTAATGGTCCTATGCATATTCTACGTGAACTATGGTCAGACGAAGTCGCAAGCGAAAAAGTTAAGACCACTTACCAATACGTTGTAGATTTGCACGAAAGGTTAGAGAGTTCATGTCAAATAGCGCAAGACAAACTCGCAAAATCTAATCATAAGTATGCGAAATACTACAACAAAGGAATGCGAAACAAAAAGTTTGATATGGGCGATCAAGTGCTGATGCTTCTCCCCACAAATAAAAACAAGCTGCTAGTCCAATGGAAAGGACCATACGAAGTCAAACAAGTTAAAGGCGAAATGGACTACATCATTGACATGGAAGGTAAGCCCAAGATATTTCATGCAAGTATGCTCAAACTCTACGTAGAAAAACCTAGTCAAACAATTGATAAAGGGGTCTTGAACGTAGAATGTGTAGCGGTGATAGATAGGTCGTGTGATGAATTGGAATTTGTCTCCAGTACCAAAATGCCCCTTGAATACCCCATTGACGTAGGGAAAGAAGGAATAAACCAGATCAATGTATCCCCAGATTTAACTGAGGGTCAGCATACGCAGATCTTGGAGGTTTTGTCCAAATAACCGGACATGTTTATGGACAAACCAGGCCAAACTGGATTGATTCAACATGAGATCAAGTTGAATACCTCAGTGCCGATCCGGATTAAAGGATATCCAATACCCTTTAATGGGCGGGAGACCATCAACGAAGAAATGGGAAAAATGTTAGCCCAGGAAGTGATCGAACCTTCCAGTTCCCCGTACACGTACCCTGTTGTGTTAGTCAGAAAGAAAGACGGGACAAACCGTTTTTACATTGACTTTCGGCAACTGAACAAAATCACAGTGTTCGATGCAGAGCCATAGAAAGCTTGTTTTTAAAGTTGGCAGGTCATAAATACATTTCCAAGTTGGACCTTACCAAGGGTTATTGGCAGGTACCAATCACTAATAATGCTTGCGAGTTAACGGCATTCGCGACTCCCAAAGGTCTTTATCAATTTAAAGTCATGCCTTTCAGTTTAGTCAACGCTGGTGCGTCATGTGTTCATCACATGCGCAAACTATTAAACGGTATGGAAAATGTTGATAGTTTTGTAGATGATATCTTTGTTTATACATATGCCTGGGATGAACATGTCAAGGTATTGAGGGATTTGTTTGATAGACTTCACACTGCTAATCTTACAGCTAGGCCCACCAAGTGTAGCATAGGATATTTTAACCTAGAATGTTTGGGCCATCTTGTAAGTGGACTGGGCCAGTTGAAACTTCACCCAGACAAAATAGGAGCAATCCGAGATGCACCTAGACCTGAAACCAAGAAACAAGTAAGATCTTTCATAGGTTTAATTGGATTTTACAGGAAATTTGTTCCCAATTTTGTGGCTATTGGCAGCCCATTAACAGACTTGACTAGGAAATGGGAACCAAATAAAGTTCCCTGCGGTGTGTGCCAGGAAAAAGCGTTTAACACTTTGAAACATAAACTGATAAGTGCACCAATCGTAAAGTTGGCATAATTGAACAAAACATTTGTACTGAGGACTGATGCGTCCAATACGGGACTTGGGGCTGTTTTGCTACAGGAGCAAGAGGGGATGAAATTGCCCATTGCTTATGCAAGTAGGAAATTGCTCTCTAAGGAAAAAAACTACTCCGTGATTGAGAAGGAGTGCTTAGCCTTAGTATGGGGGATAGGAAAATTCCATACATACCTTTTCGGGAGTTCATTTTACAAACGGACCATCAGCCGCTCTTATACTTGAACAAAGCAAAGTTCACCAACACAAGATTGATGCATAGGGCGTTGTCTTTGCAACCGTATAGTTTCTGAATCGAGGCGATTCGAAGGTTGGAAAATATGGGTGCTGATTTTTTAAGTAGGGTGTGATTAGCAAATCACTTTCGTTCAGTATTCAAAATTGGAGGTTTTAATTTTTGTTTATGTTTGCATTCCGTTATTTTTCTAAAAGTGTTGCCACTTTTTTTTAAGGGGGGAGGTATTGTCACGGAACTGTATAAATTTCTATATTTATTAAAAGCATGTACTCTGGTTTTGTTTTTTGTGTACAACAATACCTGAGGGTGGTTTTTGTATATTGTACAATATTTCGAAATAGTAAGTTCAGTTCATCCCTGCCGCACGTGCGAAGTGCTCTCGATGGGAAAAACCGATTTACATCTAGCACGGCTACATTGTATGTATATAAATGCCTCACCGTAAAGTGATATCTTCACATTACGGAATGTCTTGTCAATAAGCAGTCTACTTAGGGACTTGCACATCTTCAGCTGTACAGCTGACCAGAGTGATCCATGGTGATCATGGTCGATGTGGTACCAGCTAAAGAGCTAACCATAGCAGCCGCAAAGCTGAGTGAACAGTGTTGCTGGTCGAGTAGCAGGTGACTGGGCTTTGCAGACCAGATTAGTGGGCGCTGATTGCTTGACTGACCAAGGAACTGAATGGTGGTCGGTGACTACCTATAATGATGCTTGCTTGATTGACCAGTGTGACTGGTAGCCAAGTGTGATATTGACAGGAGTGTTTTGTGTTACTCCATGCATGTAACCTTTTAGCCGTGGGCTAATTTTGGGATTTGTTATACCCTGTGTTTTGGGAGTGTAAAGATATTTTTCTATGATCTGTCCCATCAATTCATCATTTTACTATTTGAGTAATAAAATATCTCATTTTTTCACTAGTTGAGTGAATACATCATTTTTACTATCGACTAAAACACCCATTCTTTTCATCATGTGAAGTTACTGTGAATTTTTCACCTTTGTCATTGTACTGTGTAGGGTCATTTATTTGTATTTATATTTGTTGCATTTTTAGGTTCATGCGGATTATATTAATTTGTCCAATATTTGGATCTTATACACTCACGTATTAATCAATATTCTTTCTCATTCAAATCATACATTAATAAACATTGTATTTGTATCGTCATAAAAAGTGTTCTGTTGTAAATCCGAAATCCCCACTCGGTTATCTTGTTACATGTACTCTGGACACTCTGCAGGAAAATGCTGGATAATATGAATGAAACAAGTAAGAAATTTGAAGGGAATGATGATGTAGGGAGGAAGATTTTATGCAATACCATAGCTACAATGTCTGATTCTGCAAGTACAGAGAAGCTTTTCAATCAGAAACTGGAGGATCTGCAAAATAAAGTACTCCTGGAAGCGACTGAAAACTGGGACGAAATGTCAGAGGCACTGAAGGATCTATCCCAGATGCTTCTTTTCTTTTGCGCTTTGCATGTTCTTGTTAACCTTGCTGTCCAACATACAACTGTATTAAATCAGTGGCAGAAGGTAGAAGCTCTATCTATTGGATCAAAACTGGATCCAGCTTTGAAAAAGGTGTGCAGAACTTCAGAACCAGCAGTCATTAGACTGGTAAGAAATTCATCTAAAATCTTTACAAGAAGAGGTTCAGAACAGACTGGATGCCACCAAGATATGCAAGTTTTCCTGCAGACAAAAGGATGTAACCTTTCTCTCACACCTTTCAAGGGGAATAGATTCAACATACTATTTTTCAATGCAGAACAAGTATTTCTCATTCATTATTTTATTAAAGAGTTCCTTCAACATGTCTACGGCACAAAAAATGATGTTTAACGATCAGTTCTAGCTGATACACAAGATCGTCTAAATTTAGCAGCCATGAAAGCCCTTGGATTGGTATCAAAACTTGTAACTGCACCTTTCTGGAGATTAGTCAAAAAAAAAAAAAGGAAACATATTTGATTTAAATCATATTTTTGGACAATTGACAGCTTTCTTACATAGCAGCACTGGTGATGCCATATCTATTCTTTTGAATATGACTGGACCATATGCTGGTGAGTTGGTAGTTAAGGATGATGCATACAACAGACTGGCTCAGGAGGACAAGTATGATGATGTTGTTCACGTACTACAGCTCATCTTTGGAGCTTGGGATGTTTATCCAAGTAAAGCTGTCAAGGATCATCTGGCGGGGGGGGGGGGGCAGCACCATGTGACAGATAAACCTGTGGCTAGACAGAAGAACTCATCAACCGTCAAGCACAACAAATTTTCTTTACATGTGTTTGGATTACTAGATCACCTCACAAAGCACAGGGCAAATGCATTTTGCAAATGAGTTGCTCATCATGTTCACTCAGAATAAAATTGCTGTACGTCTAGAGAGTAAAACGGGAAGTGAGAATAAAGTGGATTAAAGATGCAAGATCCATAAGAACAGACCTTAGGAGAAAGTATAAGGAAAGAAAGATTAAATTGAGGATAAAATCAGAGAGAAACTTAAGGAAAAGAGGGAAGCAGTAACAAGAAAAAGGGAAAAGACACTGTCTGAGAAAGAAAGATTGACAAATGAGGTGCTCTACTATGGCCTTTGGCAAACCAAAGAGTTTGCCAGAGAGATTTTGGAAACCATGCCAACTGCTAGTGAGAAGAAGAAAGCCTTGAAGGTACAACTAAATTTTCGGAAAAAAGTCTTGCTACAAGAAACTAAAAACAAAGCTACTTTTCAAATGTCATCCAAAAATGTGCAGTTCAACACTGAGAAACTGCTTGAAATTTATTAATAGATGAGGCTTTTGCAGTAGAGGGAACAAAAACACATGAAAAGCACATGCTAGAGGGTAAAACTGTTCTTCACACTTTTGAAGAGAAAGAGGGCTGAAGACTTCTGAAGAGGCAATACAAAGGCTATGTAATATCAACTGTGCCTGGTTTTTAATCAGTGGTTCAATGTTAAATACCAGGATAATCCTGCTATATATACCTACAAACTACTAGATGACATGAAAAATGAGGGCTTGGAAATCATGGTATAGGTGAGAACATGCAATCACTTATGAATCTAATTTGTCATAATATGTCTATCTGCATGTCTGTATCTTAGTACAAATTTCCTACAGCTACTATACATACCCACTGATAACCCTTTCCTATTTTAAGCTTCTATTTACTATATAAATTTCAATCATCTGATGGTAAATGAGAACTTTAATAAGAATTTTAAACAGCACCACCCACCCTAAACAGAAGTCAAATGATTTATCAATTTTAATTTCTACATATACAAACATAATTTTGCAGCTGCAGTGGAATTTTTTTATTTTGTAATAATACCACGACATCAGATATAAAATTAAAGGTCTGCTGATTATAATTATCCATAATTTAAGGACACAAAGTATTTCATTGACACAAATGATTTATTATTAATTTGCTTTGATCACCTAATCATTTCTGTTGTTTATATTTCCCCCATGATCTTAAAAGGATGTGGTAATTATCCTGCAAGAAGTGCACTTTAAAAGCCATACATCCTGACAAAAAGTGCACCTTATTTCATTATGAATCATTGTTGTTATTATTATCATTATTATAATCCCTGATATGGGTTTTTCTCAGCATCAATTTTGATAGTTTTTTTTATCTTTCCTTGACAAAACATGGCTCTTGCAGTAATGCCTTTAGTGAAAATTAAATGCATGGTTAGTTACATGCACAAGTTTGAAGTCTTTGTACAAACAGGTATCATCAGGTGATGTATATTTTTCCTATTCACTGCCTAGGATTCCACTGGTTTTACATGGTTTCTGAAGTTATTTCATTTACCAGAGACATGACTGCCCAGCTGTGCTAACGCTTCAGCATAATTCTAGACAAGCTTATCACATAATTTGGATTTTGGATTGGACATACACTCATAACTGCAAATTCTGAGAAATTAAAACTGCAAATTGAAGATTGGCTGAGGCACATTTCGCAAAAATGTCCTTATATATATCACATATATTTGTAAATTATGTCTCAGAAACAGTATGGTTATATTCACTAGCGACTGCATAAAGAATTAATACCAAAAAACATTCCATTACCTGATCCGTGTTCATTATATACACTGTACCAAAACAAAGCTCACTTCTTGGAGAAAAATTCGTTTTTTTGCAGGGAATAAAATAAGTTGTGTGCACTATGTGCAAAAACTATGAAAAAGATTATATTTTACTTGCTAATTTGTGATTTCTGATGCTCTGACCTTCACAAAAATACTATATTTATGAACCTGAGATGAAATTTTTAATTTGGCCTGTTATCGCTAGATGGTGGGAATCAAACTCACACCCTTTGCTAACAAGTCCAATGGCTTAACCACTTAGCTACGGCAGTGAAAATGTCAGGAAGATGTGCGTGTCATACAATACAATCAAGAACAGCTTTTACCACAACAACTATGTAGTCTGCTGGTATGGCCGTAGGGGCTTGTACGTCCGGATGTTTCTGAGCCAGTGCTCTCTTCCGTCTCTTATGTTCCGCAGCCTGTTGCTTGTATGTACCCATTTTGTTGCCACCTGTGCCGCGCAAGAACTGCTGTATGAATTCAGACGGTCTGACTTTAAAAATTCCACCAGTATCATCATATGCTTTCTTAACTGATACCAATTTTGAATCCATCGTCTTGCTGATGATAAATAATTCGGCCTGTTTCGGATAATCTGCTAAAAATTCCCCTGACAAACTACCAGCATCGCCATCATGGTCACTTGGCGACACGGATGCTGAAAAAAAACAAAAGAAACATTAGAGGGAAACCTGCCACGCAATTTCTGACAATCACGATTTATATGAATGGTAGTTTCAAATAAATTTAACTTACCCGTAGTCCTTGCATATGCCAACACTATGGATAAATCGAAATAAAATGTCAAAATCCTCTCTTTGCTTGTGAATGGGTACATGCTTGCAACCCATTACCCGCTAGCCGAAGTACAACCACATGTATTATTTATCTATGCAAGAAGAAAATAGAATCCATACTAGGAAATATCTTCTATATATCCTTAAACACTATCACGTGAACTGAACTACATATAATAAGAAGTTTCTTATTATGAACACTGTAGTTAACAAAGTTTAGGAAAAACATAAAGTCAAAAAGCACTCAAGTACGCGGAATAATTTCATACCTTAAACTGACGTAAGATGTAAACATTTGATGTTAGATTTGGGTCACAGCGCACACTTTCAGTCTAATTGCATAAATACTATTCCTTAAGTTCTTAAGAGAAAATATTAGTTGTGAATATATTCTTTATGTATTCTATGATTAATAACATCAAAGAAAAATGTCATGGTTAAATTATACGTCGCATTCGACTTGTTCTTTGGTTGCTTCTTTTTCATTCATTGAAAATATGTTAATGAGGTAAAACCAGAGTGTTGACTGCATTGAAAGAGCCCGACTTTTGGCGGGAATTATTTTCTGAAAAATTGTGGTTCTGTTTTTTATTTTGTACAGCTTAAAATGAAAATTGTTTTTGCGAATTGTTCATGTAATAATTATGCTTTATTCCGTAAAGAGAATTCTGTATTGTTTCTCCCTCTGGCCTCTGGAATATATCCAGATTACAACTTGATTGTAAAGTGGCATTGATTTTATATCTATATATATATATATATATATATATATATATATATATATATATATATATATATATATATATATATATATATATATATACATACACAGAGTAGCATGGCGTTCATACTGGAACACCGATTCCACCGTAAAGAGCACCCCACCCCCCGGGGGGCTGAAACAGCGTTCCGTTCGTGTTTGAACGCCAGCATGGTGTGTGAGGGTGTGTGTTGCTGGTATCACGGTACAAATTGTTTTTCCACAGACCTCAATGCTAATGTTTTGTGAAATAAAAATACTTTCTATCCTACCTCAGCATGCATGTCACACACTGCCATAGGGAACAATGTTAAAATTGTCAATTTGACAACGGCTGAATCAACTGCTCTGGTGGCCTAGTGGTTAAAGCGTCCGCCTCCGATGCGGGAGGTCGTGGGTTCGAACCCCGGCCGAGTCATACCAAAGATCTGTTTTTAAAATAAAAATGGTACTAACAGCTGCCTCGCTTGGCGCTCAGCATTAAGAAATAGTGTTAAGACTGGTCGGCCTGGTGTAAGGATAATGTGACTGGGTGGGACATCATGCTACATGTCTGCGGTATGATGCCCCAGTGCTAGACATCACTGTAAACTGCTACATTGGAGACATCGTAGCTATATGACTGAAAAATTGTTAAAGCTACGTTAAAAATGCAAATCACACACACACAAAGACAGAACCAGGTACTCAAGTGCATTTAAGAGAGATAACTCTGCTGGAACTAGACAGGGGTAAGAGTTATCTAGCCACACCGGACACATTTTCAGTCATGTGTACCACATTTTTTTAAAAAATCATAAAAAATAAAAAATGTAATCTAGATATGAATTAATATAACCTTACATGTTGCCAAGAGGCTCAACGTTTTTAAAAGTCTCACAGAAAGTACAACTCTTACATAATGCACCAATCACAGCTAGTTTTGTTGTTAATTTCTGAATGCAATGTTCCCTACACCGTAAGCTCCGCCCACATGGGGTTGTACAATTGGTACTGTTATACCTGCTACTGATGCAGCTTGCCAGGGGAACGCTCATACAAATTAGCCCACATGGGGAGACTATATAAAAGTAAGTAAAATAGGTGCTCATTTAGGTGGTTATTATTTTATCCCTGCTGGTAAGCAAAATTAAACGTCCAAAAAGCATTCGCAATTGGAAAACGGCAACCATGCTTTTGGTGGTGTTCTGCTTTTAAAACTTTGCCACCATGCATTTTCACATGAATGGCAGCACAATATGCACAGCATAGTTGGATTTCCGCAAATGCTTGGCCAGTATCATTTGTTACAAAGCATGCACTGTGTCACGTTGTGTGAGAAACTTTGATAACAATTCCTGCCTCATGTTTATAAATGTCTTCTGATAGACTTCGTAATTCAATGTACTTTGTGTAATGTCAATACGTGTTATATAATATTAACACTTTAGACCGACTCTGAAACAAAGAAACTACCTGTCCGTGTCTTAGTCATTGCGTCACAGTCAAGTTCAAGGTTAATTCAAACAGAACCTTGCCGCGGTGGTGAGAACTCGGTTTGTTTCGCAATAAGCCATTGATGTCACCAGTCGGCTAGGCTTAGAGACAGGAAAATCCGACAATATAACACATCAGTGCTACTAACCCAGACAGTTTTCAAAGAGACCACCGGTATCCAATCAGGACTAAGACAGTCAAATTTTGGGCTGGTTTCTCACGCAGCCAGACATTATCCTGTTACATTCATTTTAAAAAGGAAAGTGAATAAAAGTATTGAGACCTGGGCCCAGACGCCACTTTGTATAATGGAGCGTTCACAAGTTGCAAAAACTTATTTTTATTCAAATATAAACTATGTTTTAAAATCACTAGATTTACATCAGAAAACACTTAATAAAATAGACAAACAAATAATAAATTATATATGGAATTTTAAATTGCATTATATAGATAAAGAAACCCTATATAGAGAAAGTAAAAGGGGAGGTTTAGGACTACCCAATTTAAAATGGGCACAAGAGGCAAATATTTTAAATAGATTTATAAAACTTAAAGCTTCCCCGGATATGCCGTGGGAAGCAATATACATATATTGGTTCGGATTCATAAATAGGAATAGAAGAGATATCTTTATGAATAACGCTCTGACAAAAAAAATTTTTCACAAATAAAAAATATAAATATATAAAGGATATAATTTTTAAGTATAGAGATAAAAAAGAAATATGGGAGGGGGAAGGAAATAAAAACACTTATAAATTAATAAGAGAACAATACACAAAAAATCAAAGATGCAAGGTGGAAAATGAAAATTGGGGGGTTGAATGGAACAATACTTGGCAAAATTGGGCCAATATAAAATCATTAAAAATGCAGAGCATAATTTTCAAATACTTACATGATGTATGGTTAACGGGGGAAACAGCAAAAAGAAAAGGGATGATTCAAATTATACCAAAGTGCCCGCTATGCAAAGCATACAGCTTTACAAAAGCGCACGTAATGCTAGAATGTAGGACAAATAAACCGACAAGAGACAGAGTAATTGCTTCCATACAAAAACTAAAAACAGTTAAATACCAACGAAATAGAATTTTATATTTAGATGCAAAATTGGATCAGAAAACTTTTTTTGATACAACGAACTATATAGTAGAAACAATGCACAATTGCGGTCAAGTAATTACGATACGCAAATGACCAAGAAAAGATAGTCAAAAAAGTTTTATTTTCTCCTTTTAGGAATCTTATAATAACAAATAAAATTTTTCACTTCGAATTAGGATGGGACAGGGCACCTACACATGGACGAAGTAGGAGACAGAAACGCCACCGGGCTATACCACAAAGCGCCACGCGAAGTGGAAAGGCCGGTGGAAGAGCCTCTGAAAAAGACATGTGTAGGACATGGACAAACAAACAAGAACACATGGAGAAAAAATTAATTTTTTTTTTTTTTTTTTTTTTTTTTCAGTACTAACAAAAGTCTTTAAAAATGAATTAATTTTGATTATTTTATATTTGGAACTTTTAGATAGAGGAGTAAAACTGGAGTAAGGACAGGTCTAGTGGGGTGAAGCAAGTTATAAAATAAATAAAGACTTGTGGAACCTCACGGACTGTCTTTACCACCAACCTCCTATTTTCAAAACAGAGAAAATAAGAAACGACACAGAAATCATGCACTCAATAAAACATTAGGTTTTGTTTTTTTTTAAATTCTCCTTATCACACCGTTTCTTATACAAAATTCTAAAATAATGTAAATATTATATTAAATAAATAATTTACTTTGTAAAGAAACTTAAAGAAGATTACGATCATTGTGCCGTCCTAACACAAACATCTATAGCATACATGCAATATAGCACCATACAGATAACACACATAGGGCATGGGGACCCCTTGGCAAGGGTCACTGTGTAAAAAAAAGATGCAGTCCTTCCCAACTGGTAAATTAAACCGGTGAAGAAGACTCTCTTTTAGAAAACACTAGGGAAAAAAAAAGAAATACCCCACAAAAATTTTGGGAGTAAATTCTATTTCAAAATAAAGACACCTACAACACCTCTGAGGGGGAACACATACACATAAAAACCTTTTATTTTTTTTGGAAGATGGGGGGGGGGCATCTGTCTGGTGCCCCAAAAAGAAAAGTAGATGTCCCATCGTACATCAAGAGTAATGCATTTTCTCTCCAATGTGACCTCTGATTTATCGCTAAAGTACCTCTTACGTAGCCTCAGAAAAAATGTTGATCATACTACGATTTATAGAAATTATGTAGTCGACGGCTCTGACATTAAGTTCATTTGTTTATTTCACCAGTACTATACAAATGAACATATCGATCCAAGTCCCCAAAAGACAGTTAAAATCAGTATCTGATTTAAACGGATATGTTCAGACGTAATGCCATTGAGGTGTTTATTGAAGATGAGACTTTCCAGAAGGCAGTTTAAAAAATAAATAATAAGATGTGAAAATAGGAACAGTAACAACTGAGTTTTTATTATTTTGATTTGACGCATGCTAATGTTTGCTAGGGTAATTTGCGAAATTGTGGAATTGACGTTGTTTTATGAAAGCGTCGAATGTTCATTTCTCTTTAAATGCATCTCACATCTCTTTCTCTCTCTGTCTCTCTGTTTCTCTCTCTCTCTCTCTTTCTCTCTCTTAATGTGTTATTATGAGCCTTAGCAAAATAATTAATATACAGTACCAGCAAATTGTATTTACAAGAGCTTCAAAAATCTTATTTTAACTACTGAGTGATTCACGGACAGCTGGTTCCTCTACCATAATGTAGCATCTTAACAATCGTCACTCGTACTTTCCAATCACTGGTTGAAGAATAAGCAAGAAGAGCTTAAATCGTGAATGCCATTTACTGTCCAACAGTCGAAGACCTAAGATACTACTCTCTCTCTCTCTCTCTCTCTCTCTCTCCCATTTTCAAAAACACTTTATTACGATAAGCTTTTTTTCAGAAATTCAAATAAAACAGTAACATTTCAGATTGTGTGAGGAAATCTTTGCTAAAAATTGAACATAACCGTTAGTCCAATCAGTTATAAGAAATATTTCAACGTTAATAGACACTGTGGACAATGTGGGGTGAAGGGCATTTGTTTAAAGTTTTCAGTGTATATGAATTGGTCTAGTCGTGTGAATATATTTTATAATTCTTATATTTACAAGTCGAGACAGGGTATATTCATAGAAGATAAGAAGTAACATCAGCTTGTTTCAATTACTCATAGTGTATTCTACGTACAAATAATAGACAGATAAAGAGTTACGTTTTATTCCTCTGACAATTTACACAAGTTGATTAATTTGGATGCTAATACAGCAAGATGCCAAGGTGTAGACGTGGACCATTTCTCCACTAACAGCCTAGGATGTAGACTCATGGTGCAACAAACACAGATAAGGCATCGGAGGTAGTCCTCCTTCTCCAGATAGCACAGGCCAAGTACATTTAGCGCCACCTCGCGGAATTCCATATATGGGTCAAATCGTTCCCGGGTGGCGATCCAAATCAGGCTAATGAAGGCTGCTTGAGCATTTGTTTCATCGCCCAGTCAAGTGTGACATTTGTACAGCAGGTGGTACCTCAACCTATCAGGGTCAGTGTTGGTATACAAAAGACTAAACGCAGATTCTGGCACGTGGAAGAGTTTCACATTTTCACAGGACATCATAATGAATTTGTTTTAGATTATATTCCTTATTTATAATTGTCCGTGTATTACATCAAAATGTGCATTTAAAACCATTGTTTAATAGAATTCCAGCGGACTTTGCTGGCATTGCCTCTCATACATTAGCATCCGCAACCGTTTTGTCCATTTACACCCATCGTGAAACTTAGTTTACACTGAGGGAAATTTTACTACTTTGGTGAAAGATTATATGTATACTTTTACATAGATCAGATCTATATTTAATCTACAGTGCATCCAATGAGTGGGTTAAGTTTTTGTTTTACAAAATACACTCAAATTTGTGTTATTGGAAAGAGGAAAATGATGGTCTCTATCAGTGTTCGCAGGTAAGACAGTGTTGCTGTCAAATATCATAATACAGATTTATTTTCAAATTATTACATGATGGGAAGATATCAAATTTATTTATGCCCAGCTTTAGTAGATTTTTAATACCTAGTCCAATAATGAGATCACCTACTGACAGCTTCACACAAAAAATAAAACTGTATAGGCTTTATTTTTCCAAGAATTAAAGTTCAAATAATAATAATAATAATAATAATAGTAAAAATAATAATAATAACAACAATTATAATAATAATGGACTGCAATAAAGATATGATGCTATTCGCATGTTTTCCTTTCCTCAGTCGCTCATTGTATGTACCTCACGACTGATCCCGTGGACTAACTGGTTAGAGCGTCCGCCTCGGATGCGTGAGGTCGCGGGTTCGAACCCCGGCCGAATCATACCAAAGACTTATAAAAATAATGGTACTCGCAGCTCCCTCGCTGGACGCACAACATTAAAAGGTTAATGTTAGGACTAGTCGGCCTGGGGTCAGGGTAATATGACTGGGTGGGGGATGATGCCATAGTGCTAAACATCGCTATAAACTGCCACACTGCAGACATCGCAGCGATATGACTGGAAAATTGTTAAAGCTACGTCAAAATCTAAATCACACACACACACACACACACACACACACACACACACACACACACACACACATGTACCTCACAATCATTCCTACTACAGTGATGAAATTGAATGGAAGATATATATTCTATGAAAAATTGGAAGACAATTGGAATATCATATTAATATAGTTTTCAACATGAGTTTCTTTTGATTACTTTTATAATGAAATTTTAATTTAGTATTGAAAATAAAAATAAAACACTTATCAGAAATGTTCATGTGTGTAGTTATATCGTTAGGTCAGAGATATGTAAAACTTTTTGTATTATGAAGAGCTATTTCATAGCAGGTGTACTCTGTCAAACATCGTCGTCGTCGGCATCCGTCCGTCTTCGGGAGACGATGGTGTAGCTTCCGGTTGATTGGGTGTCCTATCTGCACCATCGAGAGTGGCTGAAGAGTCCGACCCTAGAGTGATAGTCTCTGTTGCACTTGCTGCAGGTGAATGTTGAAGCTTGTTGTGGCTGTTGTTGTTTCACCTTCCTCCTGGCTCTCTTTGTAGCGAGGTTTGTGTTTCTTGCCTCCTCGGCTTTCTGAACGCCCTGTCTGACAGCAACGCGCCAGGTGGAGCGGTCGTCAGCACAGCTCTCCCAGTCGTTGACGTTGATGTTGGCCTTCTTCATGTCCGTCTTACAAATATCTTTGTAACGCAGACGTGGCCGTCCAGTCAGTCATGCGCCTTTTGCTGGGTTACCGTATAGCAGGTCTTTGGGTATGCGGCCTGGGTCCATTCTCTTAACGTGGCCGAGCCAGCGAAGGCGCCTCTCGCTGAGAATGGAGAACATGCTGTTCATCCTGGCGCGTTCCAGAACCTCTGAGTTGGGTAATTTGTCTTGCCACTGGATACGCAGAATGCGCCGCAGGCATCTCAGATGGAAGCTGTTGAGTTTCCTTTCGTGACTCACGTAGGTGGTCCATGCCCTGCTGCTGTAGAGGAGTGTGCTGAGCACGCAGGCCTGGTAGACGCGCAGTTTGGTCTTCTCAGTGAGGTTGGGGTTGTTCCAAACCCTCTGGTTCAGTCTGGCCATAACTGCTGATGCCTTGGCAATCCTGCAATTCACCTCAGCATCAATGGAGAGAGAGCTGGAGATGGTGGATCCAAGGTATGTGTAGTTCTCAACAACTTCAAGGTTGTACCCATCGATGGCGATGGTGGGAGGGGAGTCTGCATCCTGAGCCATGACATTCGTCTTCTTAAGACTGATGGTCAGTCCAAACTAATTGCAGGCGTGGGAGAGGCGACATACCAGCTGCTGTAGTCCATCTTCCGTGTGTGATGTCAAGGCAGCATCATCGGCGAAGAGCAATTCACGGATGAGAACCTCTGTGACTTTAGTCTTTGCACGGAGACGACAGATGTTGAACAGCTTGCCGTTTGCCCTGGTGTGAATGTACTCTCCCTTGCTGCAGTCCTTGAAGGCGTACTGGAGGAGCATGGAGAAAAAGATGGCAAAGAGCCTTGGCGCAAGGACGCAGCCTTGCTTCACTCCACTGCTGACTGGGAAGGCCTCCGACGTTGCACAGTTGTAGCACACTGTGCTCTGCATGTTTTTGTTGAACGACGTGATAACAGCAAGCAGTCGTGTGGGACAGCCGATCTTCTGCAGGAGCCTGAAAAGTCCACTCCCTCTGACCAGGTCAAACGCCTTTGTCAGGTCTATTAAGGCGATGTAGAGGGGTATCTGCTGCTCACGACACTTTTCCTGTAGCTGGCTTAGTGAGAAGATCATGTCTACAGTTGACCGGCCGGCTCAGAAGCCACACTGGGACTCTGGGAAGACGCGGGAGGCTAGTATCTGAAAGCGCACCAGGGCGACATGGGCGAAATCCTTTCCAACAATACTGACGAGGGAGATGCCCCGGTAGTTGTTGTAGTCGCTACGGTCTCCTTTGTTCTTGTACAAAGTAATGACGTTGGCGTCATGCATGTCCTGAGGGATGTGTCCCTGTTCCCAGCAGAGGCAGAGGAGTTCATGCAAGGGCTGGAGTAGTGCTGATTTCCCGCTCTTGAGGACTTCAGGTGGGATGCAGTCGCTCCCAGGGGCCTTCCCACGAGCGAGGCCGTCGATGGCTTTTCCGAGCTCTTCCAGGGTGGTCCGTGTGTCTAGTTCCTCCATGACTGGCAGGTCTGGGATGGCGTTGATGGCGGTGTCGGTGACGACATTTTGGGTTGCATACAGCTCAAGATAGTGCTCAACCCAGCGCTGCAGCTGTTTCCCCTGGTCTGGGATGACTTAGCCCGTCTTGGATCTGAGGGGTGCGGTCTTGGAGGTGGGGGGGGGGGCCTGTCGCTTTCTTGATACCCTCGTACATGCCTCTTGCATCCCCGGTGTCGGCAGCTGTCTGTATACTGGTGCAAAGATTCAGCCAGTAGGTGTTGACCCAGTGGCGGGCTGTCCGCTGAGCGTTGTTCCTGGCGGTCCTGAGGGCTTGCAGTGTACTAGGGCTAGGTGCAGCCTTGCAAGCCAGGAGGGCTTTCCTCTTCGCCTTGGTCACGGGGTTCATCTCCTCCCAGTTGGCCTCATACCAGTCTGTATTTTTGCGCTCCTTCTTCCCGTAGGCAGTAATGGCTGAATTGTAAACATCGTCTCGGAGGTGGGACCACTTGGAGTTGATGGTGTCATCAGGTATCTGTTTGGTGAGAGCCTCCTGCAGCTTGGTGATGAACTGCTGTGACTTGTTAGGGTTGCATGCACAGCAGGTGTTGATGCGTGGGCGACCCTTCTTCTTGGCATGATGCAGCTTCTTTTGTATTATTAGCACCTTGCTGGCTACGAGGGAGTGGTCCATGTCGTAGTCGGCACTGTGGTAGCTGCGGGTGACGAGGACATTGGCCAGTTCTTCACGCCTGGTGATGACTAGGTCTAGCTGGTGCCATTGGCGGGAACGTGGGTGTCTCCATGACACTTGGTGGATTTCCTTGCATTTGAAGAAGGTGTTGGTCACACATAGACTGTAGGAGCAGCACATCTCCAGCAGTCGCTGACCGTTCTCGTTTATCTTGCCTATTCCGTGGGAGCTAAAACAGGTGGGCCAGGCCTCATGGTCAGCTCCCACTCTAGCATTGAAGTCTCCTAGTAGGTAGAGGTCTTCAGTGTTGAGGATACTGGATATTGCTTGATCCAGAGCCTCGTAGAACTGGTCTTTCTCCTCCAGGGTGGAGCAGAGGGTTGAGGCGTATACGCTCAAGATGTTGACTGGGCCTGAGGATGTTGACAGCCGGAGGGCAAGGATCCTCTCAGTGCCTGATGACGGAAGCTCAATAAAGGCGACAAGAGTGTTCTTTACAGCGAAGCCGACACCGTGCTGCCTAGGTTCATCTGAGGACTTTCCTTGCCAAGAGAAGGTGTAGTTGGCTTCCCTGATGGTGCCGCTGTCGGCCAGTCGGGTCTCCTGAAGACAGGCAATGTCGATGTTCAATCGGGAGAATTCCCTGTCAATGACTGCAGTCTTCCGTGCGTCGTCGATCTGCTGCAGGTCCGCGTTGAGTCCAGGACACATGGTCTTGACGTTAGGGCTTGCGAAACGAAGAGATGGAATTTTCTTTTTTCTTCTTTGAGTCTTGCCTGGTGTGGAGTTTGTGGCCTGCTTGTCGAGAGTGTTCTCTAAGCTCCACGCACCCAGTGAAGCAGGCAGGCGATGGCGGGACAGCACGTTACTGACTGGGGGCTGCCCAGCTTAAGGCGGGCGGTAGCTGTCCAATGAGACATGGCAGCCTCTCCCACCGTCGGAAGCAACCCCTGGCGCCAAGCTCTACGCCAATCGAGCTATTGCTTAGAACCGGTAAACAGTTGCTTCGCCTTACGACGATGCTTGAGTGTCCTCTCCAGTGGAGCTTCGAAGCCTGGGCAGGATAGTATGGAGAATCAGCAGTTACCCATGCAGCTGATCCCCCCTCTCCAAGCCGCTGGTGGACCCAAGGGAACGACGAATGCCGGTACAACTTGGCACGAGCGGCGTCGCAGGAGTTGCCGGAATGACATTGGAGTCAATGTCAGACCGCCTTAGGGATTCCGTCTCCGGATTCTCTGTCGGGGTTTACTCCCTTAGCCTTTCCCATGAGTGGGTATAGCCGCAAGGCAGCGGAGGTTTGGAATCAGAGTTTTCCTTCTCCTAGATGTGCTACCATCCAAGGTTTACGAGCCCCACCTACCCGAAGCGACTGGTTTTAAGGCGCCAGTGGTCCGCCTTCATCCCTTCTCCTGTTAGTAGAAACATGGTCCGCCGGACGTAGAATCTAAGCCAGTCGCGAAGGCCAGGAGCTGGATTTTAGTTGACAGAGGCAATCAGAGACGCAAGCCGTATGGGGTATTTCTGGAGGAGTAGGTGCTTGTCTCCCACTCCCACCCCGGCATTGTCAACCTTGGACCACACTCTGTCAACCATAGCATTTTAGTCAATATTGATAATATCTGAAAGCTTGTTATAATTATAATTGAAAATCAAACTGTTTAAATAGGTAAAAACAATAACATGACTTTATCCTGTAATGGGATCTTAATGATGGTTCATAACTTGGAAACTGTTAAGGTCCGCATCCTAGAATTATACACTTGATGAACACTAGGGAATATATGTACTTGTACACCCAGCACATTCCCTGGGTCACAGCCCAGTATAGGGACTGGCACTTGGCTCATAACAGGGAAACTGTGAAAACCCCTACCATACAACTATACCGGTATACACTGGAAAGAGAAATAAAACATTTACGTTGTTGAAAACTTTGTCCCTGGGACAGGTCATACCCCTAGCCATATTGATTGGAAGAGTGGTGATTTTATATGCCATATTATTGACCTAATTCTAGCTATTTTCCTCTATCTCGTGTGAAAACTGTACAAGTGACACTGCCCATAGACATCTTGAAGAGAATTTGGAATTAATGCGTATGGATACTTATGTAATTTTGCACAAGATCTTCCAATATTATTCTGCTTGGAATGTTTACTGAAACTATCCTATTAACACTTTTTGTTTCGAGGAAATGGCTCCAAAGCTTTTTAAGATACTGGGAAAAATGAGAGTGTGTTGCATGATATATTTTTGTGTCATTTTGCAAGATCAAGGCAAGAACTCTTATAGCATCTTGTTAAATTATGATATGATTATTGATACATTTCTACACCGATCTTAAACTGGGAAAATTGTATTAACTCTCCTTGGTTCTACTAACATGTGCTTATCCAGTCCCTAACTTTGTGACAACTGGATAGATTTCGTGAAATTCTATCCATTATATATCATAACTAGACGTTACATCACATGAGATATACAAACCCCACCCCACCCACCGCGACTAGGTTATGTTTACAGCAAGGCAAGAGCAAATGTAATGTTTTGATTGTTCACATTTTTTGGAGGATAGCTTTTAAACTACTGATATTTTAAAAACACTTGAACCAGGTATTGGTCATAGTTAGAGATGCCTAGCCATGACCTCAGTCTCAAGGTTAAGAGCACAGCTAGGTAATATATATATATATATATATATATATATATATATATATATATATATATATATATATATATATATATATATATATATATAGATCAGTGATCTCAGTCTGTGTGCAGGTATAACATTTTAATACATGACAGTATTTTACATGCAAATTTAGCTTGCAATATAGCTGGTCTAGATAACATCTAATGCATTCATAGTCATACTCTCTGCCCCTAAGGATCAGTTCAAAAACAAGGGAAGTCACGGACCTGTTTCCTTATCCATGAAGAAGGTCACCGTAGTTGGTAGGGAAAATTGCACGAGATGGGCCTATAATATGCTTTGTGCTACTCTTTGTACTTAAATACTGAAGGTTGCGTCACAGATCACTGCATGAACTTATGAAGTGATAAAAACTTAACAATAGTTTTACGTTTTTTCATCAGCCATGTCCACTAGAACTGCGGAGGGACCAACCACTTATTTTTGCAGAGGGAGATGGGTGCACCTTGCATTTCATGTAAAACCAGAATTTTGTTCTATTTTCTCAGGACAATTATTCTTTTTAACTAATATAATGAATATGACTAGAATATTTGTCCACCGATCACAGCCAGAATTTCTGTAAGCTATAAAAGTGTCCGAAACCAGTAATCTCCAACTTACTGTTATCTACTTTTATTGTTACATTTAGTTCAATGTTATCCTTGTAAGCCATACATACTTCATTTCAAGTAGGCTTCATTAACCCGATAAAATTCACTTAATTTCTTGAAATGTAATTCAAACGGTCCGACCTGTTATAAATCTTTCCTTTTATACTTTCATGTCAATAATCTTGCGGTATATGGGATACACTTTGCCCATCTATGTGTGTTAGGGGTTTTCATTCTTCCATGTCCATGCTGAACATTCTTTACTGCTTCACGTATTAACATTAAACTTTCCCTATGTTTGAACTCGGGATTAGTATGTATTTAACTTATAGATAAACAGATAGAGGGCTCTTCCTTTTATTATTTTATTTCACCTTAAGAGAGAGAGAGAGAGAGAGAGAGAGAGGTGATAACGTAAATTCTCAGTCATTAACACTTCGAAATGACTCCCACGATTCCATTTCACAATAAACTACTTGCTTTATCTATTGCCCTAAATCTGCAAACAAAATCTACTTTACATCAAGGACGATACATTACTATGCATTAAAACTCTTTCATCCCATAGTTGACAGCAGTAGATAGTCGTTTATTATTAAATAAATAATATGAAGTCATAAATATCCACCCATAGATTACCATTTTGATTTGTGACATGATTTTAAGACCTACGTATGTCGAGGTTTAACTATCTTTAAAACGCAACTTAGCCTTTCTAGATCGAACACAAGCTTAATTTCAACATATTTCGCCATTTAACAGAAAGAACGAAAATATAGTAAATTATTTGGAAATCTATGAAGTAAGCCTGAGAGTCATACTAAGATATTCAACAGAGAAGTCGTTTACGGCTTGAATTATACGTTATTTAACTACTACACTAGGTATTTTCTCATTTGTACAGTCATTGTGCATCATGTTTACTGGCCCTCAAGACTTCTATTTTTTTTCAACAAGTTTTCTATTGTCACCACAATGTGTTTTCCAGGGTGTCATCTATAACTAAACCTGAATCAGTATTCATCACACTTTTGTTGGAGTGATTCGATGACAACTTACAAAACAGACAACATGCACATAAAAAATTTCAGATGTTGTTCAGCTGTAAAAAAAACAAAAAATCATTTTAAGACCTTGTTTCATCTTGTTTTGTCACGTTTACTTTAAGTTTTTAACTCATTCATTAAAACAAGTAATGGCTCAGTATAGTTTTGTCTTTTGTGTATGCTTGGTTTAAGTTCTTTGACCCTACACCAAATGCTAGAACAGAATTTGAGATAAACTGAAAACCTAGCCAAGCTAAAATGGAAACGTGAAATGTAGGTAATTATCACCTGCTTTCTTTAAATAGGTGTTGTACACATCAAAATGTATAATTGCATACAGCATACTGAAGATGAACGGGTAAAATAGTATTGAAAGAAAGGACTGATACAGATGAACGAACGGACAGACGGAGCGAACATGCATGCGAAAATAACGATTTTGTAAAGATTAAGTCAAGGCGACCGGGACAAAATATCTGTTGCTTCTTAACTTTTTATAGTCAAAGTATGTTTTTTAGAAATTTAAATGGTTCAGGAGGCAAACTTTTAACCCACACCCTGCTCATTTTATCTTAGATTTTTATATAAGGTTATTGGCATCAAAACTCCTACTTTAAGCCCAGTCTCTAAAATCATTTTTAGTTGTGTTCAGATATACTTTGAGAGGATTCATTTATTTAAAAAGAATTCATTGCAATTACAAAGTGCTCATTTACATGTTTTATTTTGGGATTATTGTGAATTAATTCAAGGACATTCTGGATTATATCATTGAACAACATCAACCCTTGACGGATCAGCTCATCCACGATTATTGGCACATCAGTACATTAAAACTGGAATTCATTCAGAACGCTCTATACTGTTGGACTTGTTAACTGAGATTTAATTAACAATACTTTAAGTTCCTTCAAATGTTTTACTTTGCAACTTAGAGAAATATGTTATTAATTTAAAACTGATATCATGTATTACTCTCTCTGAAATTAGGTTTTAACACAAAATCATTTCCTGAACCTACGAATTAATTTTTTCTTTTTACATCTCCTAAAGTTAATGTTAACTAATTCAAACTAAAGAGATAAAATAAATGATAATCAATTGAATAACTTTTGCCAAGTAAA